>VZRO01007381.1:836858-902817 GCA_013397915.1 Daphoenositta chrysoptera | reverse complement strand
CGCTCGCCGCCTGCCCCGCGGAGCGGGCGAGCCCCGGCGGGCAGGGAGCGGCGCCTGGGGTTCCCCGTGCGGGATGAAACACATGGCAGCTCCTCTGCCTCCTCCTCCGCCTTCTGCCCGGGCCATCGCCTCCGTCCAAAACTCCCGGGGTTCCCGCCGGGACCGCTCCCGATCGCTGCCCGTGGCTTCCCCATCACCGTTCGACTCAATCCCGCCGCACCGGGGGTAGTTTGAGGGACGTGTCTTTGCCTTGCAGGCTTGCCACCTGCAAACCCAGCCTGTACCCCTGCCCCTGCGAGCAGTCCTGAAGTGAATCAATGCCCTCTCTTCAACTCTGGCCGCCCGGGAAGCCCCAAAGTCCCCGAGGCCACCCGGTCACTGACTGGGTGTGCAGGGGTGCGCGGTCCCGGCTGGGTGGGCAAAGGGCAGCGGGACCCCGCTGCAGGGGCAGGACTGCGGGGTCCTGGTGGGCTGGGGAGGCTCACGCTGCCGTCTGGTATTCTGGGGAGGAAAAGGCAAGTTTGAGTGAACTCTGCACACTTCATGCAGGTGAACCAAGTGCCTGCACAGAGTGCAGTGTCCATCTGCCTTATGTAAGTGTCTGCTGTGCTAATGAATAATGGAATAAAAATCCCGCGGCATCAGGATATGTTTAGTTCTAGTATCTCTGTCCTCTCTTGCTTTCTCCCTGTAAAGATTCCATCCTGAGGAATATAGAGGAGTACAGCCTTGTCATCCCCACCAGCACTGATTCAGAGGGCAGGTTCCTATCCCACTCGGTGTCTGGACCGCCAAAAGCACGCTTCAGGAGAGCTGTGGAGGACTTGCAACATGAAGCAGCAAATGAGCAAATATTTTACAATGTCACTGTTTTTGGAAGAGAGTTTCACTTCAGGTTGCGGCCAAACTCCAGGCTTGTGGCCCCTGGAGCAACAGTTGAGTGGCAGGAGGACTCTGAGGAGGCTCATATTGAACCTCTCTATGGGAATTGCCTCTATGTTGGGGATATCACTGATCTGCCAAATGCTTCAGTCGCTATCAGCAATTGCGATGGGCTGGTAAGTTACTTTTGTTATTATATCAAACATAATTATATTAATTTCCTGCAGTCTTTAAATATAAAATGTGTGGACTGTCAGAAACTCACACCTCATATGGTAACTGTGAATGCAAATTAACTAATGTTCCCTTGTGTGGGAATAGCTGCGCTGCACCAGGCGCTGCTTTACAGACAGTGGCACTAGAAGTTTGAGCACATGCTCTGAGGTAGCTACTCTGGAACAGAACAGCTGAAACCAGCATTTATGTTGATTTGTGGTAAAGTTACTTGAGGGGTCTGATGCTCTAAACCGGAGGGTTAAGTGGCAAGTTCTCAGCATCCCCTTCCACTTCTCACTTCCAGCCTTCAAGGGTAAATGTTAGGAAGAGTTAACCCCAAATAATGGGCTGGACTACCCTGGAAACAAATTTGGCAGGTAAAATATAGTTTTGTCCTGGAAAATTTTAATTTATTCAGAGTCTGTTTTCTTGGATATTTCACTTGGTGAGTTTCATTGCCTAATCAAGTGATTGATGAAAAGTTGCAGAAGACTTTGGGTTTTATGAGCAAAACAGCCCCCTGTGTTACATTTGTCAAAGCTGTGTGTTTTAAAACTGGCTGCAGCTTTCTGTTCTGGAGTGCATGCTCAGCACTCAGATTATCACTGTTTGTCCCTGACATCCTAAACTGTCACACTGTCATTTGAGCAGTAATTACTGCACAGCAATTTGTTTAGTGAGAAAAGAGCTATATTTTTTTTAATAATGACCAGTTTATCCAGCCTGTATTTCCTTGCTATAGCCTTTAGAGTTTGTAATTTTGAGATTGCTTAATTGTAATGCATTCTGCCTCTGCATAAAGAGCCAGTAGGAGTCATTTGTATTTCTATTTATTTAGTCATAGGAAGTTGTTTGTTTGCTGTGCCAAGAAGATGACATGTATGGAGATAGTATGTTGGCTATCTGAGAATGGAAGGGAATCAAATACTTTTCCCCTTAGTCTTTCCTTTCCTGTGGTTTCTCCTAGCCATGTGCATTCCTGTTTTGAGAAGCAGGTTTTAATGTTGCAGTTGTTTGATGTGAACAGCTGGCTGAGGGTAAGAGGAGCACCAGGACTGAGCAAGAAGAGCCATTCAGACAGCAGAGTGTGAGCCTGCAGTTCTGCCTCGGGGGGGAAGCAAAAGTTCTGTGCTCTCCCTATACCTAGCACAGACCATTTCGTGAAAGGCAAATTTACTTGCTCAAAATTTACTTGCTCTTTTAGAACTGGGGCAGAGCCAAAGCTCTTCTTCCTTGTTAATCTGTGTTGAAAGGTGGAGGAAGATCCTGTTGATGGCTACTCCTTGCCTTGTGCTCTTCTCCTCAGCACAGGTGTTGACTGTAGGGACAAGGGGGGAGCTTGTTCCTCCTTCCTTCCAGTGTTTGCTTGAGTGTGGGCTCCTTATATTTAGAAAAAAGAGTTCTAAAATAGAACAGGAGATAAGGCCAAAGTATGGATGAAACTCTAAAGGTCTAAGGCCTCATGTTGCATGTAAAAATGACAAAGAATGAGAATGGTTTATAAAATGAAGTGAAAATATAAATGGAAAGGCTTTATAAATTACTTCTCTTTTTGCATTTGTAACTTCTCAAACTCAAAGGAGTGAAGCCAGGCCTCAATTCAATGGAATCCAGAAAGCTACCAAAGGAATTGTACTTTTCAACCTGTATGCCCAACCCATGTGCCTGCCTTTTCCAGTGTTCTTGTTTTCATTAGAAGAAGCTGGAGAGTTGGTCTGGGCTGGGAGGTGCCACATTCTGACCTGGATGATTTTTGCATGAAATTATGACTTCTGTGGTTCTGCTAATACATTTGGAAATGGATTACTGCTTCCTCCAGGGTGTATCTACATGGTAGATGCTGCAGGGCAGAGATGTATTTTTTTTGCCCAAGTCACTGAAGCCTTCCTGCAGGAAGCATTGCCTCAATACCTTTAGGCTGTAAAGATTTCCCTGAGATTGTGCAGTAAATCTGTTTTGGAACAACAAATTGAACTCCAGTCCCTTGGGTACCATGTTCCATCCCTACCCTTTCCCGCCATCTCAGTTTCTTTCTTTCTTGCGGGGTGAGAGTATAAAACAGATTATCAATAGAATTACACAAACTCCAAGAAATTATATCAATGTTTCTCCAAAAGCCACTGTTCCATAGATAGAAATAATAAGCAAGTAACCACAAAAGTTAACACTGCGTGAATCTGTCTCTCCCTTTACCTTTTTATTTCTTGTTTTTGCAAGGAGTGTTGAAGAGTCTTGGGAGCAATGTGTTGCCAGCAAGACATACTTAGAGACCACTGGGCTGTATGCTTTTCTTGGGTTTATTGACATTTTGGATGTGAATAAAGACATGGACAAGGCTATTCTCAACTGTTTTTCTCTGCTCATTTTTTGCTTCACACCTAGTTTTCTTCAGTGGGCCCAAGTATTTCCACCACCTTTTCTAGGTTATTCTGCAGATAGGGATGGTGGAGCTCCCTAACAACTGAGTTGTCAAGTGACAAATGTTAGAATTTTATGTTATAAACTTGATTAGTTTAATTCCTAGTATTTATTTTTGAAGTGCTTGCTTTTGAAGGTGTTTTGACATCTGTCTATGCTTCTCGTGGTTGTCTGTCTTTTGCATCAGCCATCAGGGCTGAAACAATACTGGTGTTGAAATGTCCTACTTTGATCTTTACATTGCAAATTTTCTTGACTGAATCTGGTTTAAGTCAGCGAATGCATCTGCCACCTTGCCAACTTCTGCTGTTATTTCCTTTGAACATCCCTTTTGGTTTGCACTGTACTGCCAACTATGTCTTATTTTCCAGTTATTGTCTGAGAAGAGTCTGGCTGGTGGAACTGGTATTGCCAAATGAGAAGTTGTTGGAAGGGATTTACATGAAAATAGTAGACCTGTGAAGGGACTTTTAAACTGTACTATAAATGATGATCTGCTGCCCTGACTGAGGAGATACTCATTAGTTTGGGTACTCACGGTTTTCTGTATCAGAAGTCAACAACAAAATTTATTGACCTAAAAATCAAATCTGAGGTACATGAAGAGAACTTCTGAAGTATGCAGTCTAGGTGTGTTGTCAGAGCTGAAGTGGGTCATTAAAAATCATGGTTGAAGAATCAAAGTTGAAGCTAATCAATAGATTTTTAACAGCTTTCTGAATTATGAATGTGATTTTTACCATATTAAAAAAAAAGTACTGTGAAAGCTTTCCCACTCAAGATAAAAACACTCTGGACAACTTGTTATCATCTTGGTTGGCCTGATAGCATTCAAACTAATTCTCCACTGAGTGGGAAGAACAAGCATGGTCAGCTCTCCATGGCCTGCAGGCTGTAGTGGAAGGTCTTGTGCTTTGAGTATGTTCTTGGTCCTTGGCCAGATTATTACTTGTGGATGCAGTTGGAGAGTGAGGGAGCTGGCTGTCCTCTCCAAGGGTTGTGAAGGAGAAGTGGTTTGAGGCTGTAAAAAAATGTTGTAAACCAACAAAAAGTTAGGATTATGTTAATCCTTTCAGATTAGCGCTGGAACTATGGGAATTCCCTTTCTTCCACCTTAGCAGATGAACCTGCCATTGTAGAAGAACTTTTTATGCATCTGGAGTTCTGATTTTTGATAAATACTTCAGCAGTGCTTGAGGCAGGTATGCCCAAAATGTCTTCTTCAGGTTGACAGGAAGGCTCTGTTTGGTTGTGGAAATTCAGAGGCATAAACTCCCTCTCAGTCTCCTCATACAGTTTGTGAGCTAGAATGTGTACTTAGACAGGAGAAACACAATATCAACACCACATCTGAAGTGGATAATAAGCACATGATTAACTCAGGCTGCAGTGCAGAGTCAGATGTACTGACAGGACTGAGAAGACTGAGGATCACAACTTCATAATGAACAATCAATGTGGTCTGATTGCACCCACTGAAGCAAAGGAAGGAACATCAGTTTCAGTAACAAACCATGATGTCCTAGTCTGGCTCCATTAGCGTAATCCTCTTCCTTTTGTAAAGTTAAAAGATCAGCTGTCCAAAAATTTCACAGTACTGTCATTCAAATGGAAAGTTATTAGAAGAAGATATATAGAAACTGAGCTTTTGAAGACGTCTATGGTTGTTTGTTTTCTTAATGAGCTGTAAGCATTCCATGGCTGGGGGTACCAAGGCAGAGACACCTTACAAGAGTGGTGCACTTGTTTCTTCTTGTGATGAACCAGGCAGGGTTTGCTCTACAACATTTCAGTCTTTCCTGTGCTCTGTGCTAACCCTCCCAGAGTGTCTGTGAGCTGCCTGCTGGCTGGCTGGCTGCTTGCCCAGACTCTGTTTCTTCTAGAAATGCTTGGGACACCAGCAGTGCTTTTTTGACTCATGCCCAATGCTACAGAATCTGTAGCCCTGGGCTGACCTGGGTGGGCTTGTGGTGATCAATTTGCCTTTCCTAACCAGGCATGGATCCTCAGGAACTGGCTGGTCCTTTGGCTGCTGTCAATAGAAGTGCACACCTGTCAGTTGTCCCAAGACTTTGTTATGTATTGTTTATGTTATGAGTATTTTCTTTGCTGTTTTAAATCAGAGAACAAAACTTTTCCCCTCAGTTTTTATTTTACAGGGTTGTATTCATATAACATAATTTCTAAATTGTAAATGTAGAAGCTCAGGTTCAGATCCAGTCAATGGTGTTTCCTAAGAGCAATTCCAGCTACGGATGTGACATGCCCACCTTTCTCCCCTTCCTCCTGCCACCTTCCCTGCATTCCTAAAGTCATTTAGACACCTTGTGAAGTCTAGCCTTGTTTAATATAGTTCTTCTTCACTTTGAGCATGAGCTTGAGCTCTTTGAAGTCAGTGAATTTTAAGGTCTTTATACTCTTATATACTGTCCTGACAGAGGTGCTTTCTTGGAACTGCCCACAGAGTTGAAGGTGAATCTAACTCACCTCAGGTGGAACATGTAATTTACCTGGATAAGAGGGTGAAGGAGCTGCTCACAATGAATATACCAGGAGAAGGCAGACATGCTTATGTAACTGTGTTATTTTTCCTTTTAGACATCCATCTCCTGCTTTCATATGGATTTACAATTTAGTCGTGTTTCTTTTTGATCTGGTTTTTGGATTACACTGGTTTGTGATGTAGCAAAAAAGCAGAGCTCAAGGTAGCACAATATTATCTTCAAAGTCTGGTCAGGTCTAGTTGCCTGACAGTGAAAACAGATGCCTGCTACAAATAATTCCAGTAATTCCTTTTCTGTATGCTAAATTCTTAGCATTTACATTATGGTGGGGTTGCATCCATTTTAAGGAGATTGAAATTGGGCATATATAATCTTTTCATTTGGGAGCATTTTCTCATTAAATTTACCCAAAATCAAACCAAAGTCACCATCTGTGATTTTTTTTTTTCTTTCCCCGATTTTTAATGTAATGGCAAAACTCACTATGGGCTTTTGCTTTCTTGATAATTAGAACTGTAATACAGTGGCAGAAGAAGTGCAAATAATTTCTGTGACACAGTGTAGAACAAAATGTAAAAGCCATTCTCAATAAGGAAACAGCAGCCCTTCCTCTGCAGATGATCAGTGGGATCACCATTAACCCTTTTTCAAGGGTGTTTTAAATTCAGCTGGGGTTTCCACATGGGTAAGCCCAGCATGTGTGTGAGTTCTAGCACAATCAGAGCCTGACTGCACATCCCCATCCACACATATCATTTAAAAGACCTGTGTTACCTGGCAAAGCAATGGAGCTGTTTTGGTCCCTAACACTCCAGCATGTCCATGTTTTCACAGGACAGAGACTTTGCTTTGTAACCCATTCTCTGGGTTTCTGCTGTTCAGTTTCCTGGCCAACAAGAGCCTATTTGGACAGTCCCTTCTGCTGTGTAAATTGCACAGGCTTTCCCTTTTAAAAGTTATGGTGTGAAACACAAAGAGTGTAAACACTATGATTCAGCCTCTGACTGGAGTAAATTATCCTCTGCTGTCCTTAAAAGAGACTCTGTCATCAGTAAATAGTACTTTTTTTTCCTTTGCATCTTCTGTGCATGGATCATCTCACCTACATTTTATCTGAGAGTAGAGCAAGTAATTTCCTACATCACACAGGCGGACACCATCTGGACAGAGTATCCTCAGGCATCAAAACTGGTATCTTTGTGGTATGTTGTAGGCCTTTGGATAAAATATAAGTATTTCTTTATGTCCTATTTGACCTTGTGTTGCATTGTCCTCATTGTAGTAGTGTCTCAGCTGTATTATACTCTTTGACCACACAAGAACTAATTTTCCAACCAGAATATTAAACTCTGTACATCCAAGGAAAGGTGCCTAGTGGCTCCTTCTGCTTTCCATCTTGCAAGACCCAAATATAGGAACTAATTTTGATAAGGTCATAATTAATTTCTGAGGTAAGCAGAACATCTATTTTGAGAAGTCTGTCCCTCCTCAGCTTCCAGAGGTGTGTCCCTCAAAAAGTGCTATTAGCTCACCTACCTGCCAGCTCGCTGCTTCCTCGTGGTGTGGTGAGGGTGTTCCCTGAGAATCCAAGACTCCTGAAAATGGCAAGGCATTACCACATTTCAAGTTAGTTACATGTTTACTTTTTGCTACAGAAGGTCAAAAAATATTTTTTTGGATCAACCAGAATTCCAGCTGTTGCATGGAGCAGGACCTTTTCTCCAGAGATCACACTGTTTTATTCAACCTACTTCTGAGTACTTTTTATTTATGGTGACTGTTGCTTTGTAAGCAGGTCATTCCATTACTTAATGGCACACTAGGACATTTCTCATACTGGGTCTGATTAAAACAGAACCAGGGAGCAGGTCTTGAGTGTCTTGTAGGGGGTTGCACAACCTTGCTCTGATGTGGACACCCTCCTTTTCGGATCACCGTGTCCCTTTATTGCTTTCTTTCTTCCAAAGTTTCAGCAAGTTCTCTAACACATCACATCTGGTTCCTTTAGCGCCTTTATCTGAGTGTGTTTTAAATTCATCTTTGTTTGCAGAGTCTTGACACAGCGGGTTCCCAGTTTTAATAGTCTGCAAATGAAAGGCCCACATTTCACACACTATTTTCAGCTCTGTTCTATTAAACTGTAACATTGAAAAGAAGAGTGTCCTCTTCAAGTGCAGAAGAGCACGTTGCTTCCTCATATCTAAATCACAGCTTCTGTTATAGATCTTCTGAGTTATTCCCAGGTCTCAAAACGTCTGGTACTTTCTTCAGATCCGGAGTTCTTGGAGTTGTAAGTGTGAATCTCAGCATTAATGTTTCTGCTTTTTCTTCTAAGTAACTGTTTTGTCTTTAAAGAAAGTGTTTTAAAGTAAGAATTTCCCTCAAGGAAAAGGCAGAGATGCCAGTTCTCTTTGTTGAAGTCTCAAAAATCACCAGGCCAGTGAAAATCATCCCAAGTATGTTGTTTTGAAGGTGTCATTTTACAGTAGAGATGAGTTTCTCTTTACACCTTGTGTGTTTTGTCTTGTGTGTACTTCTGAGAGCCTTTGTGCACTGGTGTGGGTTCTGTGGGCTGGCTGCCCCCCAAGTGGGGGACATTCATTTACTGAACATGGTAACTTCAGTATCATTTTCTCCTCTCTAATCCCACAGAGAGAACCTGCCCTCACCACTAATTTATATACTTGCTTTTTTCCCCACTTCATGCTCCTTGTATCTACTGATCTGTTTGTTTTCCAAATCTTTGCCTTGCTGAAATGGAAGTCCCATTTGTACAACTTGCTGTTACTTTTTGGTCTTGGCATCCTAACTGTGTTCAAATATTTCAGTGTTATCTTCAGGTTTATATTTTTTTTCTTCCTTTTAAATTGGTTTATGTAAAATTTAATACTTTACCCCGTTATTGCTGCATTTGTGACCTTTATCTTCAAAATAAAGACATAATTAATTCTTCACTTATGCAGCTCTCAGTGGACAATTCAGAGATTAGAATTGCCCAGCGTCCCTGGTACTTTCTGACTCTTCCACCTGCAAAGTACAATGTTACCACTTTTCTTTTGATGTGGTGAGCTATAAATACAGCTACTTTAACTTCTTTCCTACTGTCATTCCCTTTAACTTTTCCTGTAGTTGCCACCTCTGTGTTTGAATTTCATTATATGGTCAGACTGCTTTTTCCCAGCATTTAACCTCTAGCCTGGTGGACTTCAGGGGACAAATTACAATCAATTTTCCACTGAAATTAAGTGTGAAGCCTACTAATCCTGTAATGAGAAAGTCAGTGGATGTCGTTGGTATCTGTGGATAAGAAGAGTTCCTTCTACCTGTAACTAGATACAGCTAATTTATGCATTTAAGTTATTTCCCTTCACTAACTGTGTTGACTGTAGCTTGCTGTTATTGCCCTTTAATGAAGGTGAACGTTTTCCACAGTTTTTTGAGGCAAGAAAACTGGAAGGAAATACCTTGCATATGGTGAACATTTACACTGTTTTTTGAAAAACATAAAATCAAAATATCTACCTGAGGTTTAGGGTAGCACAGAGCCACACCTTGATGTAGGCCCTGAGTCTTTAAGCCTTTATTAATGTGTTTTCTGATTTACTATCACTGTAAGAATAATGAAGTGGACGTGTGGAGAAGAACCTGCATGCCTAATGAGCAGGCTGGCTAATTAGCAGGCTGGCCAGCAGCTCTTTTCTTTTACCCCATCACTTACAATACTGACAAGAAGCAGTCCATGAAATGGCAGGGGGGGATTGAATTTTGTGAATGATACAGCAAATTTCTACAGGAGCCCTGAGTGCAGCTCTCCCTCAGCCTGCTGCTGTGCCTGCTTCCCAAGGTTTTGGGCAGTCCCTCTCTCACAGCTGTCTCCTCCCTCTGTGCCCTGGGGGCTGCAGCAGCAGCTTCCAGCATGTCCAGTGGAGCTCTGGACATGCATCAGCCCCCTCAGGCAAAGCCATCCAAAGGCACCCTCACAAACACACCCAGGATGGGCACTGCAGCCTCAGGGCTGCTATTGCACAATTTGGTCTGTGGGAGGGAGTTATCTTTCAAGTTATGTTTCTGAACATGTGCTTTCTTGGCATGATTTAATGAGTATTGTGGAGTGTAGAATAGAGAAAGTCAAAATAATATGTCGAGTCCAACAGGAAAGAAAGGCTTTCTGTCTTGGGAGTAAAACTATTTCAAGAGCTAAGCATAGTAATAAGCCATTTACATTTTAATTCAAATACAGTAAAATGATAGAATTTAGAAAGGAAGAGGGGAAAGCGCAGATTTTACTCCAAGCACTTGCTAAATTTTTAGATTAGGTATTATGAAAAACTTCATCAAAAGGGCTGTCAGGGCTTGGAAGAGGCTGCTCAGGGAAGTACAAATGTGGCACCTGGGGATGGGGTTTAGTGGTGGGCTTGACAATGCTGTGTTAACAGTTGGACTTAAAGGTCTTCCAAGTCTTTTCCAAAGGAAATACTTCTGTGGTTCTGTGATTCTGATTTCTCTGCTCTGTCCCCCTTATGCAAAAGGCAGAACTAACATCCAGTACCTGCCCTAATCAGCTGTGTCCTGCATTTCTCCCACGGGAAGTGTGTGACTCCCAGGGCTGGTACCAGGGCTGGTGCCCATGGCCATTACATCACCTGCAGGGCAAACCTGTTCCCAGGACAGAGCCCACGATTTGCAAAAAGAGCCTGCAGAAAATGCAGAGATTAACCAAGGGTAGGTGGCAGCACAGGCTGTGGTTACTGTTTTAATAGTGGGTTTATTTGTATTAAATCATGGCTATTGGGTAAATCGTGTCCATCCAACTCACATGCAGAAGAATAGACTTCTTCATTTTTCGGAGTGTTGAAATTGCGAGGCTTTCTCTTTCTCTAAGCAGAGGAGCTGTGGAAGGAATGTGAGAGATGTTGTTTGGAAAGCATTCTGCAAACCAGGATGTATTTAAGAAACAGTCTTTGAGAAATAAATCATTACCTGGTGATGAAGACAGCTGAGGTGGGCCAAGAGTCTTTCACATGCCAACACTCTCTCACCTGACAGGAATTATATTGGAAGCTGACAGGCTTTGAATTTTGCAAGGGTGAAAATGTCTAAAAATTTTTGTATACCTAAAGTAAAGGCTGGATAAAATGGTGTCTTTCAGACTTCAAAACACTCTCTGTAGAACACCACGAACCTACATAAGGTCACAATCTTTTACCTATTGGGAACAACAAAAAATGAGCCACCCCAAAACCCAGAAGCAGAAATTTTTATGCCACTTCTGTTCAATACCACTAAGGACCTCAGGGATAAAGAAATTTTAGAGATGAACTTGGATTGATTTCAGGTTTACAACCAAGCTTGAAATCAGAGTTTTCTAATAATTTTAGGTTTCATTGTAAAAATGGCAAATCCACCATTCATCAGTAAACCAAAATATTTAATTCCCAAATAAGTGCTAAGAGGTGTCTGTCAATATTAAATTTGTTTGCAAAGTTACAGCACATTAAGCCTGACATAAGCAGCAAGTGTAAAAATGGGATTAATCAAAGGATGATTTAGTACTCTGAAAGAAGAATATGAAACTCAGTCTGGATAAGTAATAGACAAGCAAAGAATGACAAGAAAAATGACAAGATGTTTTGTATTAATTTAAACTCCTCAGTAGGAGAGTGTAATGAATTTCTGTGAAAATAAAGTGCTTAGTTCACTGCAGTCAAAGTAAGGCCAACAATAATCACACACATCTTATGAAATAGAATAAAAATGCTGGACCTATGAAAATACAGTGTAATCTTGCATTTATCTAAACAGAAAATCACCCAGGAAAAAACCCATATCTGTTAGTGTTTGTGTCATAATCCAGCATCATTTTGCATAAGGGCCAGGGAGGTCCCACGGCAAGTAGCTGATTTTTGGGTCTGTTCCAAAGCTGCTGAAGTGAATGTGTTTAGTTTCACTGGCTCCGTTTGGCTTTGTGTGGACAGGTTGATTAGCAGAGTATTTGGGACAAAAAGCAGGCCATGGAGTATTCCACATCATAACCTTGTCCTAAATCTTGCTCTCTGTCCCCTGGAGCAGTGGTGGTGGGGAGGGAGTGAGGACGAGAGGCTCAAGTGCAGCTTTTCCCATGGCTGTTTATATCCCGTGTGCTGGATGGAACAGGACAGAACTGTGTGCCTCTAAACCTGAAATAGCTCTGCTAAACCTCCTTCCCCTTCTGTCTCACACCACATCCCCACCACAGAAGAGGTGATGCATTAAGTAAGGGGGAGGGATCAGGAGAAACCCTCCAGTCCATGCCAGGAGGATGAGGCAATTCCAGCTGCCTTGAATTTGCAGGCTCATTCTCACAGCTTTTCTGTCTCCATCTTCCCATGAAGATGAGGCCAGAAAGGAGAAAGATTTTCCTGCTTTCTGAGACTGCACTGCTGGAGGCGTGGTGGTGGGATGAACTTTCTCTGCCTAAGATGTTAGCTTTGACCTCAATAAAACTAGCAGCACTTGCAAAAAAACCCCACCCAAATGCCAAATACAAAACCCCCAACAAAAATACCCAAGTCACAAGAGAGAACAACATGGGAAAAACTCTAATTGCACATCTGTTCAACAGACTTTTGTGATAACTCAGCAACAGCTAATTGAAACTCTTGGATCATAAATATGCTTTCAGCCAAACTGGAGTTTACTTTCCCTGATGCTATCTCCTTCCAACTCCCCATTGCATTCTGAGGTTCTGGTGGTCAGGATTCCAGCAATCTGTCACTAGATGGGAAAATTAGAAGTTGAGTCCATTCAATTATAATGAGCCAAACCTCTGTTAATCTGCATGATCGTGTCTCCACGGATTTCTGGGAGCTTTGTCACTTTGCATTAGCTGAGGACCTGGCCTTATGTAATTAGATGTTTTCACACTCTTGTGGTGATATGCCCTCCTCCGACAGCCTGGATTACAGGCTTCCATGGTTTGAAAAGAGATACACTCTTTCTTGGGAGGCAGCAGGACACACAAGATCTGTGAATGTGTATGTGCTTTCATGAGATTTCACTAAGTAACATATTCAGGATTTGTTTACATACTTGGAAATGGCAAAGTGCCTTGGAAAGGGAGACCAGGAATCCCAGGATCTTTGAAAGGTCCTTGGTCTTGAATGGACAGATGGGTTAAAGACAAAGCTCCAGGCACTGCTTCCTGTCACACAAAGCGTAACTCACTGAGGGCCTCGTGGCTCCCTGCCTCTGGATTGCCATTCTGACATAATTTTTGTGACATTTTCATGTTATTATGCAAGCCTGTAGAAATCATGACAAGACCAGGAAAATTGTTGAATAAATGCGATGTTAATAATGTGAAATTCATCCGTGATGGGTATACTTAGGTCTTTGAAGGATTTAGCTGCTTCTGGCAATTTTGTGTTCCTTTTGGGTGATTCAAAGAGGTGTTTGCTTTGACTTGTGGGTTTAAGAAATATTTGTGCCTAGGTAATGCTTTATAGTGCATTTCCAGAATGAACTCCATGCAGTATTTAACCCAAGGATATAATTTTGGAGCGTTGAATCACTGCTTGCAAGTTCTACAGTAGATTCTAGCAATCCCACTGTGGGAAAGTGTTGGGTTTTTTTCTCTTTTCATTTTATATTTGTTTATATTAAGACCACTTTTCACTGACGTCAGAGACCTATCAGGTCAAATCTAATCCTCTATATCTCACTGTGCTGGCTAGATTAGCCCTAATACTTGTGTTTTCTACTCTGTGTGGAGGCAGCTTTCACCTTGTAATGATGTCCTCCCTGAAGCTGGTTCTAGGGGATGGTTGAGCCTGTAGGTTCTCACTCCTCACCTTCACAGAGCCAGGGACTTTGCCAGCATTGCTCCTTTACCAAGGAATGTGGAGCAAATGGCCATCTTTGAAATTGCTGCCAAGAGGTGGTGAATTCACTCCACCACAGTAATGGGGTTTGAATTCCAAAGCTGCACAGATTATTTGGAAGTCTACCTCCCTCCCCACTGGCTGCTGCCGGGTTGCTGGGCAGTTCTGCTCTCCTTTTCACGATCTGGAAAGACTTTCTTCACTGGGGAAAAATGCACTGTGGTTCCTGTGGAGAAGTGTAGTGCTCAGAGCAGCGAGGTGACTGTCTCTGTGTGGGATTTGGGGGAGAGGAAGGGATGTGTCAGAAAAAAAGGCCAAAAGAAAGAGCAGTTGGAGGCATCTGAGCAGTGTCAGCAGGGTGAGATGCTGAGCACTGGCACTGGAGTGCTGAGGTGGTGAGAATAGCTTGTGAGTAGCCCATGCAGCAGGAAATGAGCAGAAAACACAATTTCCTGGCAATTCTTAACAGAATCCTTGCTCAGTGAATATTCTCCTTTAATGAGTAGCTCTAGAAGGGAGAATGAAGCAAGAAGTGATGTCCCCATTTATCCTCAGTGCAAGTTTGCAGGGCAGGGCTGGAATCTGACCCCATGGCAGAGCAAACAGAGGTTCCTGCAGCTCCCAACCCAGGGCACTGCCAGCACGAGGTGAGCAGGGCTGCCCAGAGGCACTGGGCAGATGGGAGCAAGGAGCTGGAGACCTGCACACATCACCAACACGTCCTGGTGTGCTGCAGGACAGCCCCCTCCAGAGCTGCTGTGACTGATTCCCTGGGAAGGGTCACAGCTCCAGCCCAGAAGGGACTGAAGCACTTCGCATCCTTGCCCTGAATTTTCTTTTCTCTCTATTAACATTCTGCCAAAGTTGTTTTCAAGGAAAGTTGTCCCCCAGCTTACTGTGCTGCCAGGTTGGAGTAGTGTGAAATGAAAAAAAAAAACATTGAAACCAGCAGCACAAGTTTGGTTTTTTTTGTTTGGGCTTTTGAGAATTTAAAAAATGGATCCTGTGGCTCTGCCGCTGAGTCAGCACTGGTTGGATGTGATTTCTGAACGTGATTTCTGTGGTCAAACTTGACACAGAACTTTGATGTTTAATGTGCCAGTCAATTAAAGCATGCTGCTATGCAAGAAATGATGTGGTGACTTTGTGTGGCTTGCTTGGTGTTGCCAAAATGGGTGAGAAGTATCAGGAGAAGGTTTAATCTCCCTGTTTACATAGTGTCATTTTGCTTGCTTTGTGGTTCACTGCTTTCTGCAGCGACTGGGGGATAGTCTAAGAGCAGGAAGCCTCCTCTCCTCTGTGTGACAGAAATAGCTGGTGCTCTCTCCTGCTGATTTGATTAAAGTGGTTATGGAGGTTGGGCTGTGCTGCACCAGAAGTGACAGCTCTGCCGAGCAGAGCTCTCCTCAGCTGGGCCCTGGCTGTGCTGGTGCCACCGGGTCAGGTGTGGTGTCCCTGGCCAGACACCCTCGGTGGGTCAATCACCTTGGTGACACTTCCTGCAGAGCAGCCCCACAGACCCAGTGCTGGCACAACCGAGGTGCTGCCAGAGCGAGAACAAGTGTTTGGGGCAGGACCTTTTGAACCGTTCTACTGCCAGGTCTGTCCTCCCAGAGGAGGTGACACCCCCGTGTCCTGGCACAGCACAGGAGCCCCAGGAAAAGCTTCAGGAAGGCAGCACCAGCGTGGGAAGGTTTCTCACAGCGAAGCTCTGCACACATTAAATGCCTTCTGACACTTTAACTGGACTGGCAAAAAAAGACCTGTCCAGGTGTTTTTAAAAGATGTTCAATAATGAGATTTACTTTGAAGCAGGTAAAAACCTTAGGAAGGTTTTAAGATTGTACTTTAAAGTGTAAGCTTGGTATATCTGTTCTTTTCCTAGGGGTGTTTTATTTGATTCTTGTATTAAACCAGGAGTTGGTCCAAAGCCCGTTAACATAAATGAAAAGAGTTTTATTGACTTTGATGGGATTTGGATCATGCTGCACTAATTAAATAGTAAAGTATCCATTAGTAGTGAAGAAAACAGAAGAGAGGAGAGCCAAATACTGTTGTGATGAACCCTGTGAAGCTGAGTGAACTGCAGCCAAAGTCTCAGCATCTTTACAGATGAGCTTTTCCATATTTCTCTGCCTCAGTCCTTCTGACACAGATACACTGCGGATTTAAAAAGAACTGAATTTATAAAGATCGTTACATTTATCCACTTATTTACAAGTTTTCATGGACTTTATCCAAAAAATATTATTTTATTCAAGATAATAATAAGAAAAAAATGGGAAGTGAGAGTGTGACAGAAGAAAAAAATATGCTTCAAACAACTCTGAAATAGGAACTAATAATTTGCACTTACTTTGCTTGAATATTCTTGTAAGATTCTTAAGGAACAAAGACCTTCTAGATTCCAAAGAAAAGAAAAACAGCTTTTCACTGTTATTGATGTTGTAAGTAGAAGGTAAAGGAAAAGTTAATATCTTATGTGTCTGGAAGATCTGCATAAAAAGTGGGTTGCATTTAAAAAAATAAAATTAAAAAAGGCTGTTCTGGAACTAGCCAAAACCCAATAATGTACAGACAGCTTAAAAATACAGCAATAAGTGAATTTATATGGGCTGCTGGATGGATGTTAAAAGGATCTGGCACTTAAAACTCAGAAATGCTGTTCCTCATTGCTCTTGCTGTGACCCACTTTGCCTGGGTGGCAGCAGTGGCCCTTGAATTCAGTAGCCTGCAGCCCTGCTGAGACACGAGGGCAGCACTCACAAAAAGCGTTTAGGGGAATTTCCCTGTGACAGTGGGATGGTTGGAAAACACCCCTCATTTTAAACAAGCTGGATGTGTTGGGATTCAGCTGTAACCATGTAAGCTGAGGTTTTGAGGACATCAGGAGCCCATCTGTGTTTGGCTGTCAGCTCTCCTTAGGCATCTTTGACAGCACAGTCCTAAATGAGATGTTTTCTAAAAACAACTTTCTGGCATTGTTTGTCTGCTGCTGCATTTACTGAAGGACAGTGTTCTCAATCCAGTTCACAACTTTTTTTCCATTTCAGATACTTGTCATCAGGTTTCCTAGCACCTTCTCTCTTAAACTTAGCAAAAATGAGGTTTTCCCACCTTCACTGCTCAGGTATTTATGAAGAAATGATGCCTGCAATTTGATTCAGATTTTTATTAAAGTTATCAAGCAAAAATGTTGATTATGCCATGATGATACCATGACCCCATCTTTTGTGTTTATAAGCATATCTTGGACTTCTACTTGCAGAAATCATGAGGTCTTGTCAGCTGCAGCTGCAGACTGGAGAGTAATTTGAGTTGAATTGTAGATTAGTAGATTTGTCACTTCTGTGATGGCCCAAACTCCCAAGCAAATAAATGTTCTAGTAGACTGAAATTTTCTAGAATAGTCAAAATAAGAAAAGATGAAAGAATCAGTCTTAGGCCCAGCAGCTCAAATGTTCTTCTGTGCTTCCAAAAATAAAGTGTCAGAAGTAGAACCCCATGTCCCCTTTTCATAAATCTTCTCTTTCAAATCCAGTGGATAACTAATAAAAAGTTTTCAGGAGTAAAAAAAAGAAAGGCTTTATGTTTTATGTAAGAAAGATTAAGTGGAAAGGGTTATTTTTTTCCCTTGAGTAGATGGGTGTATAGGAATTGTGTTTTAGAATCAGGCTTTTCATGAGGCCTGCAGAATAAAACTGCTGTTTGGGGAATTAAAAATTGTTCTTGTGCTGGTTGGGAGGGCAGGGAATGAAGCAGAAGAGATTGGCATTGAAAAATGCCACTGCACAACAATGCCCCAGAAGGGCAGGTGTCACCTTGCAACGGTGACAGGTTATAAAACAGGGCTTAGGGAGCATCTCAGAGCTGCCAGACTGCCCAAGGATGCAATTCTGCTCTTTTCTGATCAGTTCTACTCCTATATTAGTTCTGTTGACCAGTGTGGTTACACAGATTAGTAAGGTTATAAAAGAGTTAAAGGTTTAACCCTTCAAAGAACATGACTATTCATTAAGGTGATTTCATTAATTAGAAAAAGAAAATTAGGTGGAGACTCCAGCACATGGGAATATAGAGATGGATTTGCTGTATATGAGCTTCAAAAGAAAGTATTTCAATATGAAATTACTTTTTGCTCTGAGACAAGGGAAATAATCCAAATTATAATGCAAATGCTTTCATTACATTTAGCTTTATTGTTTCTAAACAAAAATATTTCTCTCTGAGAACAAATGACAAACTAATTTTTCCCCATTCTAAACCTAATTTGGCAGCCAACTAATTTGTTGGTCCAAGGTTGTTTTTTTTTCTTTTAATTCTTAATGTAAAATGTTGCCTTATGTTCCAGGCAATACTGCATGTGTTTCCATAGCAACCTCTTCTCATGTCTTGAACTTGTCAGCATCAACATATGACATTTTAAACTATAAAGCATTTGCATGTACTGCTGCCTCTTTGGACATGAGGGAGATTTGCCAAAACTGGGTTCTTGCAGACAGTTGAACTTAGAGAAAGGTGATGGAGTCAGATATTCTTTGTACCTCCTACTTGTTTACAAAGAATAAGGAAGTTCTTTGAGTTCTCACTGAACTCAGGCAACGGGACACAGATTCCTGCTCCCAGCTCCAAGTTCAACAAGTAACTCAAAGTCTAGATTTTCCCCAGGGCTGTTTGTCAGTGGGTTCTGTGTCTGATTCTCTGCACTGTGTGTTTTCAGGCTGTCTGACTTTGCTCAGGTGCACCTGCTTCTCTGTACTGTGTTCAGCAGAGTTGTCCTTGACCCTGGACACGTACAGGCTTTGGACAGTGATGTGCACCAGACCTCTCTCTGTTGCTCTGATGCTTTTCATTTTAAACCCAGGGAATGGTGGAACCTTTTCAGGTTAAGTGCAGCCTAATCCAACTGACAGTGTATTTGCAAAACATTTGTGAAATAAAAGAACTGAAGAAGGGGAACTGAAAAGCCCTAGCTGACTTGGAGGAAATAGAAGAGATGCTGCTCCAGTGAACAGCAAAGAGAAATTGGTTTGACTAGCCAGACATAATTGTAAAACATTCTTTAGGAGGGAGCACTAATGTAATTGTGTGATATGTGTTTTTACTGCCTTCCTTTTTCTGTCTGTAGCATGGGTTGGCTGCTGATTTGATCTTCTAAAATATGTATTTGCAGATATGGACAAGCTGCCAAAAATGTGACTAATGCAAAAATGCCTATTGATCTCTTTTTAAAGCTTTTATTAACACTACTCTCTGGAAGATAGTAATCACTTCTTAGTCTTTGTAGTATTTATACAGACACCCTCCTAAAGGATAGCTCTACTTTCCAAACAGAGAGGAATACCTCTATCAGGTTTGCAAGGCAAGCTTTTGATACTCTGTGTGTGTGGGGACTTCAGGGGTGGCTTCTGTGAGCAGCTTCTAAAATCTTCCCCCTTGTCCCCCACTGCCCCTGGCTCCGAGGTGGACTCGCTGCTGGCCAAGGCTGAGCCATTCAGGGATGGTGGTTGTGCCTCTGGGATAACATATTTTAGAAAAAGGGGGAAAGAACTTGCAACTGCCATCAGAGGGGTGAGAACATGTGAGAGCAGCAGCTCTGCAGACCCCAAGGTCAGTGCAGAAGGAAAGGAGGAGGTGCTCCAGGTGCTGGAGCAGAGATTCCCCATGGTGAGGCACTTCATCCCCATGGAGGAACATGGGGGAGCATGAGGGAGCAGAGATCCACCTGCAGCCCGAGGAGGACCCCACGCTGGAGCTGGGCAAGAGTGTGAGGGGTCCTCCCCCTGAGGAGGAAGGAGCAGCAGAGAAAATGTGTGATGAACTGACCACTGCCCCCATTCCCCACCCCACTGCACCATTGTGGGGAGGGAGGCAGAGAATTCAGGAGTGAAGTTGAGCTCAGGAAGAACAGAGGGATGAGGTGGAAGGTGTTTTTAAGATTTGGTTTTATTTCTCATTATTGTACTATGATTTGATTGGTAATAAATTAAATTCATTTTCCCCAAGTCGAGTTTTGCCCGTGGCAGTAATTGGGGAGTGATCTCTCCCTGTCCCTATGTCAACCTAGAGCATTTTGTTATATTTTATCCCCTCTGTCCATCTGAGGAGGGGAGTGATGGACTGGCTTTGGTGGGGATCTGGCATCCAGCCCGTGACCCCTACCACAGTACCACACTCCTGTTTTGGCTGTCAGAGTGAATTTGGATTTATCCTTCACACGATTACGTAGGAGAGCGCTGATTTGTGCAGCAGGACTTGTCATGGCCTTAAACCTCACTGCAGTGGTGCATCTCCACATAAGAATAAAAACAGGTCAATGGTTTGTTTTGCCTTGATTTATGGCTTGGAGCAGGAGACTCCTTTTATTGATGACTCTGTGCATTCAGAAGATGTGGGTGTAGATTCTTTCCTCTGTCTTCACTGAAAATAGATATCACAGTGATATTTAACTCTTAGGAGCTGTGCTGAAGCATCCCCCCGTGCACTGCTCCTTACAGGGTGTCCCTGTGCCATTCACAGGCACACACAATTCCTGTGGGAGCTGTGGCCCCCTGGTACTCATTGGAGGTGATGGTTTTTCCAGGTATGGAATAAACCTTTTTCTGTGAGACCAGGGAAGAGAAGTGATGGTGGAATGAACTTTAGTGATTTGTCTAGGACTGGGCATGAGTTCTGCTCCCAAAGCAGAGCAGATACTCTTTGTGATGAGGCAATAACTGCAACAAAATACAGGTATAAAACTATCTGGGCAAGTATCTGTCAGTACAGTGCATGAAGAGCCCATGTTTATATTCTGGGGTGATAATTTTATTGGGAGAGATGAGGAGTAGATGCTTGAACTTCTTGTGGACTTTCTTCATAACTAATCTGGTACAGTATGTTCTTGGGCCAGTGCTTTGATCCAGCTGGGATATAGCCAGAAGGAAAACAATTTCATACTTTTAGTTTGCTAATCAGGAAATGAGATAATTCATATTAAAAAATACTTTTGGAAAAAGAATGGAAGCCTTCTGGTCACTTTGCAGGCAATAATTTTTGGATAAAGATTTTCTATTTTGCTTCTGAACCAACCAAATCTTTAATACAAATAACATAAAGCTCGGTGTTTTCTGTGTTCCTTAAATCCAGTTTCAGAGTAGAAAGTGGCCTTTCCTTCCTTTCAAAATACAGCTGCTCCTCTTGAAATTCTAGCTGTGTAAATACACTTGTTGCTCTCTTCTGTTAGTTTTCTGCATCTTTTGCTCACTGGAGTGTAAAACAATAAATGCCATCGTCAAATCCTCTTTGGAAGACTGGGAAAGTTCTGTTCTGTTGTTGCTGAGGGAATTACTGAGTTTCAGCATTGCCTTTTGTTGCCCTGGTTTGTAAGGAATGCTACCATTTTCCGGAGTTGTTCTTACATGAAGAGCTCTGAAGTTTTTGTCCCTTCCCTGATTCACTGTCTGATTTCATTCTCTTCTGCATGTTGAGCCCCAAACTAAATACAGCATCACCCACTGCTTCCGAGAGCAGGAAATTTGGGACTTCAGAGTCCCAACATTCGTGTCTGTTGCCCTTCTCCCTTGCTGGAACTGTCACTCTGAGCTGCTGATGAGCTGCAGTTCCCTGGGTTCCTTGAAAGGTGCTGGTTCAGCCTCCCTGCATAAGGAGAAGGTAAAGTTGGGGGTATGGGAGAGACAATTTTTGTATCATAAAGAGAAAGTGGTCCAGCTGTGGCATATGCATCACTACTCCCTCAGTGACTGTTTTATCTCCCTCTTTTAATCTTCCCCAGGCCATAGACATGAGCTGTGTAAGGAAGGGTACTAAAGCATCCCTCTCTTTCCCATTTATAGGAAATCAGTGGAAGTGGTAATGCTCTGGCTCAGAAGAGGTCAGCTCAACTGAGTCCAGCAATAAGTGACGGTAGTGTTACTTTCCTTTCATAATGTAGTGGTTGCACCAATTTTGAAATTGAGAATTATTCAATTATTTGGGGCAGTAAAATTAAAAGCCAACAGATGAAAGTTAATTTAACAACAATTTTCTTTTTATCAGGCATCAGGGTCATGTTTTCCTTTTATACATCCTATATTTTAATCTTCTGCATAGACCTTACCAAGTACATATTGCTCTTTCCTTTAGAAAAAAAATCTTTTCAGTTTCTGGGTTAAGATTTATGGAAAATACTGGAAAAGGAAGGTTTCTTGGAGTAGTCTGTGCATATCATTATATTTCACTGTGCTTGAAACATTATATTGTATATTGGTCCAAGTACCACCTTTTGCAAAAGACAATTGACTCTTTTTGTGGAACTCACAGAAAATGAGCATAAAATATTGATGACATGAAATTTGGTCTGAATAGTTTATACTATTGTACATTCAAAATCCCTTAAATACTTATAAAATGGAATAGATTGGCAAATGATACTAGTGCACCTCTAGAACATATGGGAAAAATGGGTAAAATAAGTAAATCTCTGTTACTTTCAGTACTTACAGGGAGCATAATGTCATTAAGAAAGGAAAATGCAAAACATGTGATAGCACATGCCAGGCAAACCACAGTGCTCCAGCTCTCACAAGAAGCCCCCTTTTCAAGCTGTACGTGGCCCTGGCCAAAGCATTTTTTTTGGACCGAGAGTTTTTCATTCCTGGTTTTAGGCCAAAGGTAAATTCTCCTCTGTGTGGAAACTTTGAATAAAACTGATTCAATCATTTTTTGGATTCTCCCTCTCATCAGGGTTCCTGTCCCTTTCCCATCACTGTGCCAATGCTGCAGCAGCTGTGAGGGCTCTGCCTCAGCTTCTTCTGGAGTGCTTTTGCAGATGTTCACAAAAATATTGCTGTGGTCCTTCGCCTTTTATTTCTAATATCATCAAAAATGTGTGTGATGCTGCTGATTGATCTCTTGTACAACACAAATCACAAAATCTCCTGAAGTCATGCTGAAGCCAGCATAAGAAACTAGCTGAGACCCAAATCAACCCTCTCAGGAAAGTAAGAGTTTGAAACTTCCACTGATACCAAAAGTTATGGTGGATTTGCTGAGTTTTTGTAGAGTTATATAGGGAACTTAAAAAGATATGTGGTACCTAAGGAAGCTTCCACATTCACTGGAGTTATGGTCTTAATTAACTTGATGTCAATGGATTTAACTCTCACTGGGGCTGGGGCTTTGCAGATCCCACCTGCCTCTTTGGTAGGTGAATACCTTTGGATATGTAACCCCACACATAGTTTCTGGGTTTCTGAACTGTTGGCTTTTGTTGGATCTCCTTCATAGGCTCCAGAGGAAGTGAAGTCATGTGCTGGGCTTCACTGTTCTCTTCTGAATTTGGCCCCAACTCCTTTCAAAATGGTTTGTTTAGGGGTTGTTTTAATGTAAAAAAAAGAAAAATTAAATTATTTATATCTGTCCGCTGCAATAGCAGAGGTGATACTGTACTAGCAAAGAAGGAAGAGTGGAACCAAGGACTTTGAAGATGCCAGAGCTCTTTGATGAGGCAATGTGAACAGGTCAGGCAAGAAAAAGAGGAGCTAAAGCACATTTCTTCTGTTATTTGAAGGTAATTTTCAATTTCATTTGGACTGCCTGGTTGAAAGACATTCACTCGTGAACTTGCTTGATTTTAGAGATTTCAGAGCTCTTTTCATTTGAGTGACTTTATACCTTGGTGTCACCATTCCATTATATGGACCTTCCCCTGCTCACTTCTGGCTCTATGCACCTGGAGTTTTCTAATCAGGCAAGAATGGTGGATGCAGAATGGGTCAGTTTGGGATCCTTGATAGGTTTAAGTGTGTATGAAGCTGAATCTAAATAGCCAATTACTTGCTGTGGCTTATTTAATTTCTCTCAGTACTTTTTCCCTGATGGTTTATAAGGTATTCATACCACGTTTTTCCTAATTGACTTAAGTTAGCTCTTCCTTTTCCAAAAGAAAATATGCCAAACTAAAAGGTTTCAAATGAAGACTGTAGCCACATTGTCATTTTTTTGGTCATCCTGACTACAACATTTAGTAGTGAAAAAAACTGCTGATAAAATTACGTGATAAAGTGCTGTCAGGCATTTAAGGAAAACAAAAACCAAATGGAACTGTTAGGAGACAAATCTGGCCACTACAGCAGTTATATCTCATGCAAGTCTCAGCTATAATCTGGGTTTCCATTCATTGAATAGCAGATAAAGAATAATCTCTTCTTAATGTGATAATGTGGGCATTTGTATTTTTTTGAGAATTCAGACTTATGTTCTGAAAAAACAAATGCTTTATTTCAATTTGGCAGGATATTTCAAAGCTTTTAATTAAGAAAAAAAGAGAGCCTTTTAAGCAAAAGAAATAAATATTGAGTGTCTACTTGAATGCAGAGAGAGAAATTTACTGTTCCTTTTACTTTGTTTGTTTAGTTTAGTTTAAGGTTTTTTGGGGTTTTTTTTTAAAGTGCTTGTGCGTCGAAGGCTGCAATTGGCTCTGGAGAAGGCCTTTTACTTGTGTTTCCCAGTCATGGATGTCTGCACTTATCTCATTCTTGGCATCCTCCCATTTCAAAGTAAGACGTGGCAGTAAAGTATTCTGAGGCAGTGCCAAAGAGCAGATTGTTGTAGGGAAAAAATTGTTCCTTATACGTTATGCTGAACTCCTCAGCTTTTAAGGAATTGAACCTACCCATTTTCCCTATAACATTACAGCAGAGGTTAGTTCCCACCCAAACAACAAGTAGCTCACTGGTGCTTTTGTGTAGAGCTCATGTTTTTGGGTGAGGAATCACTTTGGTCTGTGCCTCTTCACCTGCTCCAGTCCCGGAACGGGGCTGGGCTGGGTTGGCAGCGGTGGCTGTGGGAGGCAGGGAGGTGTTGGCATCACCCACGTGTGGTCTGCTCTGCTCAGACTCCAGGGCAGCTGCTGGGGTGAGGAAGGTGGTCTTGATGGAAGGAACCCCGTGCAAGTCAGATTTGAGTCAGATTTGCTTTGTTTTTATTAATCTGGTATTTTTGGGGTTTTTGCAAGGGATTTTTATGAGGTGGAAGTGAAAATGAATGAGGGTTAGAAAAGGAGGAAAAGCTGCTGATTTTGAACATGTGGTAAGTTTAGACCAGCCTTCCTTATAGCAGGGTTTTGCAGAAAATAAATCCTCTGCTAATTTCCTGTGGGATGGATTAAGGCGTTAATTAATGATTTTGGATATAACTCTATTCCAGTGTAGTTCCTCTGTCTGAGAATATGGAGTGTGGTTACAGAAAGGGAGTAACTTCTCTCATTAAACCTTCTACGTGTTGATTCATAAATCCATGTGTATTAATCTGTGGGAATCTACTTTGGGAATGGGAGGGATCACACCATATTTTGGTAAAGTGTTAAATTTGGGCTGGAACAGGAGAAAGTGGTGGAAAGTCTGTAGCTGGGAAGAGGAGATTGCTCTGCATCAGTGTCACATGGACCTTCAGCAGTGCTGGGTGAAATGGTGCAAGAGGGCACAGAGGGACCGTCTACAAAGGATTAAAACAGGATATGAAGGAGAACAATATTTTTAATCATGTTTCATCTGAGGCACATGTTCATTGTCTCAAGACAGATTTTGAGATTTTGTCCATATTTGAACTGGAACAAGAGAACGGTTTTTCTCCAGTTTTGCATCTGACTTGCATCCAAAGCAGATTTGGATGGGTGCCCCACCTGAATTGTTAAGGACTTGGAAGAAATCTTTTAGTCTTGGCCTATTTCTGGTTAAAATACATTCTTCTGCAATGGAGCAAAAGTGTTTTTTTAAATAAATGAAACAGACAGGAGGCGGATATAATCTCAAGAGATGAGGTTAAGATTTCAAACATCTTTTAAACTGATCTAGTTTTGATAGGCAGATTACTAAGACTTGACTGTTGGGCAGGTTTATTTAAACTCTCAGTGGTGTGTGGTATTGAGAAAACTGCACCATAAATGCAGAGAAATGTGAATTTGGGCACAGCATTTGCCTTATTTACTTGAAAAATCTCACAGTGCACCCACTACACAAAGCAGTTCTCCCGCTGATTATGTGTTTCCTGTTCTGTTAATTAGGATGTCACTGCTCTTCCATATCTCATTTCTTAAAGTAATTTCTTAATGAGTCAGTTGAAGTTTTTTGGGCATGGGAAATCTGGTGAACTGGCTAACGTTTTCCTCTGATATCTGTTTTGATATCAATTATGCTTCAGCTTCCAATTAAGCAGGTCAGGGTGCATTAGCAAGTCTCCAGTTCATGGCAAATTCTGCACGGAGAGATGGCATAAGAATAAATTCAAGATTATCCAAAGTAATTGGGACAGAAAATTATTTAGTTTGCCTTGCTGGAATTAGTCTGACTTATTGTTGAAATCCTGCCCGCCTTAGTTCAGTTCTCTCTGCAGTTCCAGGCAGAAGAGAGCCATTTGCAGCAGACTGTAATCTTTAATAAAGTTGTATTATGCAACTGACTAAACCAGGTTGAGGAAAGACTGGAGCTGAACTCCCTGAAAAAGTATGGACTGAAAATGCAAAAGAGATGAACTTGTAATTAAAAGGCCTAAATTACACACGATCTGTTGGACAATAGGCTCTGATATTAAAGAATGGTGACTAAGTATGTAATTTTGGGGAAGAAAAATAGACAAGTCCTATACCATTGAGTTATTCACGTTCATGTTTTGTACCTTCTTTGCTAAATATTTCTAATGGCATCATAGGCAAGGTTCATCCTTGACATATTGACTTGCAGGACAAGTGAAAATGATATCTGCTAAACTTTATTAGAATATGTTAATTTGGCCAGGCTGTGTAGGATGTGCTTGGAATGTTGCAATTTGTACACTAAGGAAAATGAGAATTTTTTCAAATTAAGTGATAAAATTTGGCAGCAACACAAAATGTATGTTGAGTTGTATCTAGAATGAAATAATGACTTTTAATTTGAAAAAATAGCTTTGTGCTTATCAGAGATTCTTCATACATCTGGTCATGATCCAAAATGATCAAGGAAAAAAGTCTGAAAAGCAGTATATACTTATACTGTAAAGTTCCAGGGTCTCCACTCTCTTTTTTTTTACTTATTGCTTGTGATGACTAAAATTCTGCAGGATCAATCAAGTGCTTTAGTATAACTCTAAATAATAGTATATATCTTTGGCTCAGGTTCTTACAAAGTAAGAGGGCTCTTCCCCCTCCTCCCATATGAAAAATGAAATTTAAATCCATGTATCTGAAAGATTGCTCAATGCAAAGTTCCTATTTTTCTGTCACTATAGTGCAGCTCTTCAGACCTCGATCACTGATATTGAGTGAGGTGTTCCACAGCTGTCTCCAGGCTATGGACTGGATCCAAGAACAAGGCAGTGACTTTTTTAACTGCTTATATAGAAGTTTCATAGGTATTGATGCATTTCTTTGTGCATTTTTGAAGCCTGCCTTTTTAAACCTTATTATGCCTTATTACGCCCTAGGAAATCACTGGATGCTGTTCCACCAGATGTGCTTGCACCAATTTCTCCTCTTTAGGATTCTGCTTTCCTGCACATCTGACACAAAATCTCTGGACCACAGCTGTCACCTAGCACTTTGAAATCGACCCATCTTTCATTACAGTTGGTATTTCTGACCTTCAAGACTGAAATTCTGAACGTGCCCCCTTGTTGGCATTGAGTTTTATGCTGTGCTCTAGGCAGTAATTTGCTGAACCACTCCTGTGCCTTCCAAAAGCCATTTTGTAATTAAAAAAGTCTTCAACAGAGATACCTGCAAGGAAAGTAGAGTATACAGCAGACTCCTAAGGCTTCTGGCTTTTCTTCTGTATTAGGGAAAGGTTTTGGAAAAACTTTGATTCCTAAAGGCTTAAACAACAGCAATAAAAAGTGAGATAAAATTCGATGAAAAACGGATATAACTCATGAGAGCCAAGGCGTTATCATCAATAAAAGAAACACTTGCTATATGGCACAACTTGATGCTGTGTGTAAAGTCCTGGTTACATTACATACGTGTCACAGCACTGCTTAATTTTCTTAAATGATGATGGGATAGACTCTTCCATATGTTCCTACTTAGCAGATACTCTCACACATGGCATACTGATAACTGTTTTTGCTGGTGTATCCTTTCTGTGTGAGATAGGGTGCTGTTATTTTACTCGGGGATGAAGTACCTAAAGTGTTCTTAACCCTCCTTTAATTGTCTTCGAATTAGAAGTGCTGCTTCAGGTGTAACATCAGGGCTGTTGTTTCCTTGGGCTGATGATACAGACAGCTGCAGTCAATATTCTGACTAATCCAGCTCCACAATTTAAATGGAATGAAAGGAAGTTGAGCATTTAAAATTAGGTCATTTTTAAGTGCTCAGATAGGGATTTGAAGAGCCAAACGTACCCACACAGCTTGGTGTTCCAGTTTTAGTTTAACTAGTGTTGAAGGAGTTTGTTTTGTTTTTCTCACAAGATGCAAGAGGGTTTTAAACCACTGCTACTTTTGTGAAGAGAGGAAAAAGGGGTGCTCAGGACACCAGCATGCAGGCAGAAAAGAGAGCAGGGATGTGTACAAGAGTAAAAGCTGTTGTCCTTTTCTTTAAGGATGAGTCATTCTGAACTTAAAAAGCTTCTTTTCATTTCTTAAGGCAAACCTTTGCTCAGATGGCAATGTTAAATTTCTTGTGCTAATCTAAATCTTCTATGTGGTCTCTTTGCCATGGACTTTTTATGGCCCCCTAAGTAAAAGCAGAAATTAAAAAGCATCTACTTGTTTACTCTGGTCCTGTCAGCTGAAATAAATGTCCCAATTTATCCCAAGCCCTGCTTACACTAAGGAAGTTCAGTTAGCTGATGGTAAATGAACCTGGGTCATCGTTCATTAGTCTCTGTAGCTGGACAGAGTGTTCTGTGTTCTGCTCTACCTCTTTTCCCCCTCTTACTTTTGTATTTAAATACTCTTACTTGTTCAGGATGGGTGTTTTTCCTCTGTCCCCCAAGGCCCCTTATGAAAATGAGATGATGCATCTTAGCCTATTCTGTTAAGCAAAACTGTCTGAATGAAATACAGATCCATGTCTTATGACAATAGCTGGCTGCCATGGTGGGGAACACAGGTCCCTCAGGACTCACACGCTCCTTTACCTTCTCCTTTGAATTTGATGAAACAGATGAAAACTTCATTTATTTTTAATTACCCTTCTCTTGCTCTGCTGTAGTTTGAAAGGAGATTTCAGAAAGGCTTTAAATAAAGGATATTAAAAAGACCACTGTGTGGCACTGCCAAATCCCTGTGTCCCTCCCATTGCCAGTGGAGCATCTGTGCCAGGAGCAGAAGGAGCTGGAGAGTCCCAGCTCCGAGACCTGCACGGAGGCTCCGGCAGCAGAGCATTGCTGGAGATTGGTGCTGGAATTTCTTCTCCTCTCTCCTCTTGGCAGATTTTGCAGTTTGGCTCCCAGAGGCAAGGTCTACCTCTTCCATGATGATGATGCTTCCCGTTATGTTAAGACTGATTTATGGCCAGGGCAGGCAGTTGTGGTAGCAGGCTTAGGCAGTGGGCTTGCTGTCCCAGCTAATGCATTTGTGCCTAGAGCTGTTTTGATATATTTCCTTGCTTCCATTGTGATTACAAATGCCCCATCTCTTTTTTCACTGCTCCCAGCCTACAATTTAAGAGAAATTCTGCCTGAAACTTAGGAGAAGATGATGAAAGAGGGAGGGATTCTTTTCTCTCCAGTTATCCATTTGTTTCTTGGCTTTGTGTGAGGTTTTTCTTCTTTCTTTCTTTCCTGTTGTACTGAGATTTTCAGGCAGTTCCTCATCCTGGTCCTCCTCCTTTGATCTTCCTCCAAAATAAAAAAATAATAACCCCCCCTTGCCCTCAAAGACATACTTTTTAAAATGCTTATTTGTAATCCAGTCATAAGAACTTAATCTATTAGTAAGAATCATGAACTGAGATTTCACAACCTATTTTATTTATCTATTTTATTGTACCTGCCAAGACTTTCATCTCAAGACATTTTCCTTTGCTCCTGAATTTTGAAATAACTGCTCTCATGGCCAGATCACATATCCCAGTGCTGACATCCGCTCTGTCCAGATTACTTGCCCTGCACAGAATGTACTCTTGTGTTTGGTGTCATCCTCCGGTGTGACATTGCTCTGTGTGATGGAACTTTCCTTGTGAACTGCGACAGCTTCTGGAACTGGATGGACCAAAGCTGAAGATGAGCCTGGCTTTTATAGGAGAGCATCTGAAGGATAGTATTTACCACTTTCTTCAATTTTTAACTTCTCTGTGTAGCTCAGCTTACTGCAGTGGAACTTCACTGAAAGCTACTGATTTTGGGAATGGGTTGGAAGTGGTGCTTGGACTAATGATAGGCTGCAGATATAGATAGATCCATCTTGGATTTGGGGTTTGATTTTTTTTTAGAACTTAAGTTACAGTTTATTTTGTCTGCCTTCACTTTTCCACTGCAATAGAATACATCTTTTGTCGGTCTGCTTTGAACAAGGTAAATCTGGATAAAGTTAAAATAGTAAGAGCTGGTCAGATTATATTCTTAGTATTTCCAAAAATTATTTCCTTCCCCTTTACGCCCCATAGGGAATTGATGCAATGTGCCCTATGAAAAGAGCCTCAATTATTTAAGGAACTCAAAGAACTTTATGTAAATTAAGGATTTTTAAGAGCATGGAGTGGAAGAAACCTCCTGAGCTGCCGTGTGCCTTCTGCCGCGGGTGCCGCACGCGTGCGAGGTTGTCCCTTTCTCATCTCCATTTCACAAACCAGCAATCTGTGGCAATTACACAGATGGGTCAGTGGCAGGGCTAGCACAAAGCCAGGGTTTTGTCTGCAGTTACACTACGCTGCCCTCTAAACAGAATATTCACCAAGTGTAGAAGTCTCCATGGCAGTTCTGGCAGTTTCTATGATCACTGTGTGTTATGACCGTGAAGATTACAAATAGCGTGGGATAATGCCAATAATTTTTCTTACTGTAGATTTCTGAAGCAAATGGAATAATTCAACTGAAATTCATTTTGTGATACATATACGAAACAATTTTATTCTGAAAACGGTATTCAGTGTTTTACGATGGAGATATTGGAAGGTACAACTCCCTGTGGTGCACTGATGGAAACGGGCACTAACTCCGTTGTGGTCAGTGAAATTGTTACATGACTACAAAGAGCCTAAGGGCCCATTTTATGATCTAGTGTCTGTTTAGGAAGCTGGTTGAGCTGGAGGATAGAGTTCTGTCTCATAGATGTGTAGCCACAAGTCATTATGAGCTTTCTGCTAATTCAGAAACTGCAGAAACCGAATCCTGCTGCTCCCAGTGCTGTGTTGATTTTGCAGCCTCTGTGCATTGCAGGAGTCAAAGAAAAAGAGAAGTTTCCCTACATGTAGCTCATTGTTAGCATACTAGCAAAGAATAAATATCCAAAGGCAAAGGAATTGTTGACAAACTCATGGAAAGTTGCAGATGATGAAAGTGAACATGCAGCAGTAGTTACTGGCTGGTGGCCTTTCCAGCCAAGAGTGTACTTCTTAGTTAGGAGGCTGCCTCATGGGCTGGGGATAATTAGCAAGTTTAAGTGCAAAAGAAGGAGGAGATGAGAATCTTTTGTTCATCACTAGAGCTTTGGAAAACAGCTGAAAATGGTAATAAATTTTTGCAAAGCATTTAGTAAGTAATTTTTCTGATCAATTTCTTCTTGCAGCTAGTTTACCAGCATGCAAATGTCCTTTTAACAACAAGCCAAATTATTGTTAGAGTTCCTGAATGGTTCTCACCCTAATTTGTGGCTTCAAGTAGATTGCTAGCCTTTCAGCACAACACTTGAGTAGCACAGATCAGGCCAGAGGAATTTCCTTAGTCTCCAAAGGTATGAATGTTGACATTGGATCTGATTTTAGGAAGTGTGAAGCACTCCAAAATCCCAAGGATGTTAATACAAAAAATATGGAACAAAATTCTCTTTCTGCTAGAGGTGTGTGGAGCTGATTGGCAGTGGAACTGGGAAGCAGAGGGCAGGATTTTCAGTTCAAATCTTAAAATACCTTTGAATGAGATGGAAGCGGTACTGAGGAATGAAAATGTTTGGTGTAGTCAGCAGGTAGAGAGATATGAGGAGAATTAAAAACTGTACAGGGTGTCTGCCCTTTTCTTTGTGGAAGGGTTATGCAGCTAATTTTACAGAGTAGTTTGAAATGTTGTGGTTTCATTCATCAGTACTGGAGATGATGTGGGGAAAAGGAGTCAAGATTATTGGCCCTTAAGAACACAGGAAAAAATGTCCTCTCAATATAAAGACGTTTATTGATATAAAAGTGTTTGTGAAGTGCATGTGTCAGAATCATGATGTGTAGTGTAACTGTTAATGGATATAAATATTATAGTGAGCAAGTGGCATTATAAATTCTAGGGCACATAACAATGAATTACCCCAGTGACCTAAATAATTTTCTGTCAGAATGTTTTCTCCCTTTTACATTTTCAAACTGTCTGTAGTAAATCTTCCATGTGTTTCACTGAGATTTATTTTTAAACCCTCACACTATTTACCCCTTAAGGTTGAAAGCTTGAATTTAAGATAAGCAGCTGTAGAAAAATGCATGTTTCCCTTCCAGACAAGCAAACTATTTCTAACACTTACCTGACTTTATGGGGAAAGATGTGGGAGACATGAGGCTTTGCCATTTAGGCTCCATTAAACGCTTAGTGCTATAAACAGGATGTTTGATGTTGTTCTCACTGCTTGCAGTTGTGACTTGGCAGGTGTATTTGATGGAGTCCTTGGAGCTGTAGCCTTGTCACCAAGCATGTGTGAAAAATAACCGATCGAAATTGCAACACAAATGGGCAATGTGAAACAAGCTCATTGTGATATGCTGGAATTACTGGCCTATAATTAAATATTCTATTAAAATACGCACTTTACATGGGGTAGCAGGGGTCACAGACAGGGACAAATTTCATGTATATAAAATATTCCATTACTCAAGCAGAGCATTAAGGAATAAGAACTATTCTTGAACAGTCATTATTTGGTTGCAAAACAAAGGGAAATATTAAGATTATCTACTTTTCTGGCAAGCGTGAAATTCACTAATCCCTTTGAAGAACTCAAAAACCTGCCATATCATTGCCTTGTGAGCACAGTTTATAGATATCATTACTGCTAGCAGTTATTTTGCAGAGAATTTGGGCAGAACCTGCTCTAGGAAAAGTCCTACATGTCAAAGTACAAATGCTTATGTGGCTTTTATGATTTCTTCTATAACCTTTGATCCAGACAGCTCCTGGGCTGAACACCAAGGCTTCTGCTCCCATTTGCTGGGTTTAAATCCTCCTGGGGATGTGTTGCAGCTAAGCCAATTTAAAGCATTCTGGCTCAGTCCTGCTGTTCCACCCCCAAGTACAGAATAATGTAAAAAAATAGTAAAAAAGATTTTTTTTAGTTATTCACATTCTCTTTTTGTTTCTTGATACTGAGCATACCTTTTTGGTTGTACTAAGTTGTTGTTTGCAAGTTGTGACTGCTCCTTTATTTAATTTTTTTAAAAAGCCCACTAAAAGTATGATAATGAACATAATAAATTTAAAGACAGGAACTTAAACTTGATCCTGTGGGGCTTTGGATAAAACCAGGAGAGTAAATTTACAGTTGCTTACAATTAAAAAGGCAATAGATTTCAAAAAACTTCACAAATTGATTTTAGGCCCGGGAGTCTATTAGATTCCTTCTGTACCATATCCTGGTCCCGCTGGGAAGTGGAGGAGCAAGCACTCTGGTTGATACTCAGTCCCTCAAAATGCTGCTGTAATTTGAATAATCAGTAAGAGCTGTAGAAGTTCCTTCAGTGTCATCTCCAGGGTCTGCTCCCACCACGGCTCCGTGCTCGACCCTGCAGGCAGAGTCCTTCCAGTGGGAGTTTTTCCCTGACACAGTGATCGGTCAAATGTCCCAGAGCTGTGCTTTTTTAAGATCCCATCAATGGGCAGTGGCACTTCTCAGCCTACCAACAAATATTTAGGATGTGTCATGATTTTTTCCCAGAGTTCTCATTTGTTTGCTGTGGATGGACAAGGCACAAAACATCCCACCACAATATGTGGTTTAAATATTTAATGAGGTAGAGAAACCCATCTGCTTTTGAATAAGTGCTTCAGTTCTCATTGTGAGCTCGAGGTGAGAGTCCAGTCCGACAGGGTTTTGGTTGCCTTCAAGATCTGGAGTTTGGGAATCTGTGATTCCGATCTTTCCTGTTTTAAGCCTAAGATTTCCTTGTAAAATTTTGAGAAACAGTGGTGTGTTAACCAGCAAAACCTGACTTAATAGTGGGAGAATGCAATGGCTTCATGCTTGGACATATCCCATAAAAGACCACTAAGTTAGGCTCTATATCTAGGATTGTGTGGTTTTGTGAATGCACTGGAAGTGTCTTTTTCTCTCTGCAGTCCATCATCCATTGGGATCTGTGACATGTTTTGATGAGGGTCACAATACCACTAAACCCACCAAACTTATAAGCAGGAAGATAATTTCTGTATCATCTGAGGCCCCGTTTCCCTGGAAATTGTTAGATGTATGCATTGGAAAGTATATTGATAATAATGATGAAACAAAAATTAATAACCACCTCAGCCTTCACCAAATACTAAAATAAGTATTCTGTGCTTTCCACAGTCCTTTGCTCATTGGAATTGATTTTCTGCTGGAGCGTGCCTGCTGTGCAGCCCTGGAATGAATTCCTGTAGTTTTACAAATTGGCTAGATTAGAAGGTCCGGCTTTACATGTCAGGAGTGGTTGTCAGATTCTCCAGATAAATGGGGTACTGCTTGTCTCAGGATTCTGGCTGGTTCTTAAGGCATGAGTGTATGGGGCTTTGGGGCTTTTTTATTTCTTTCTTTTACTTTCAGACTTTCATGGAAATGACTAGAAACTATCAGGGATCACAAGTCATAGCTGCCCACTCAGGGGCTTGGGCTGCTTTGGCTGCAGCTTGTGCAGCTACTGAGAACTTCCAGGTGACGAGATAGTGAGACTTAAACCAGAGCAGGAACTCGTAGGAGTGTCAGTGCTGACATTTCTGGAAGATGGATGGGAGAACTCTTCCTCTTGTACCATCAGAAGGGCACATCAGAAGGTCTTCAGGAAGAAGACCTTATCCTCTCCTACCCAGTAACCCCATGAATATGACATTCTCCTGAAGGACCAGACAAGCTTAAAAGTCATAACACTGCAGAGTAGACTTCCCTTCCCAAATACCAATTTCCCCTTGGCATCCCACGGAAACACTTCCATGTGAACTCAGGGCTCTGGGAATGGATGGAGAGAGATGGTTGTAGCCTGTGGTTTCCTCATGGATTTCTGGAGTCTGAGCTTCCTGGTCATTGAGAGGGCACTGATGTGTGTTCAAACACACAATGTTTAAAGTGAGGGGGGAAAAAAAGCACCTTTGTTTTTAGTGGAACATATGGAATGTAAAAGCCTGGTGTGAGGAGCCAGGCTGAGTTGTCTTCTGCCAATTCAGCGTAGCTACAAAAGGGAGACAACTAAAATAAGCAATGTGGGAGCAATGTAATGTGGTCTGTATTAAAAAATAAAAAGGGGAAAATAGAAAATAAATAATTTGCCGTCTCACAGCTGGAATATTTCCTCGGAGAGCTACCTGGAGACTTCTGAGGGGATTTCCCAGTAGTGTTTGGGGATGTGTTCAGACATGGTTGGAAATCAGAAACTCGAACTTAGGGCCGAGGGAAGCACTTCAGTGCTTGTGGAAATAAGGACAGGCTCAGAATTGGCCAAGGCCACAAACAAATTAAGGGGAAAGGGTAGGATCAGGTCCCAGAGCTGGGCACAAAATGTAGCTAGTGAGCCTCCACTGATCATGCCTGGAACAATTGTAGAACAGTTTTACGATGTTCAGTTCGGAGCTTCCTAACTTCAAACTCCCCATTTTTTTCATTTGCTGTAAATAACTTTTATACATGCCAAGATTGTCAGATAAATGCCTGCTTGTTTCAGCCAAACATGCATTTAGCTGACTTCTAAGCCATTTTGTTCAAATGAGGGCACATTCATGGAATGAATCATAGAATGGTTTGGGTTGGAAAGGACCTTAAAGATCATCTAGTTCCAAACCCCTGCCATGGCAAGGACAATTGCCATTTATATTTATACTTATAAACATTGCCATTTATATTCTCAAATTGAGAAGATGATTGTAAAATCTGACTCCAATTTAACTCGGTCCATGATTAAGTTTTCAGGACAGAGAACGTTCTTCATATTGTGTGTAAAATGATCTGTATGTTTTCAGCGTTGTGTAAAAGCTGCTAATAATAATTCAGAGAGGCTTTTGAAAAGAAGTTCTGAATCAAGTGTAAACAAACTGTAAGTGAATACCAATTCCCCGGAGCAGCTTTTACCATTTTTAGGTTCCCATCATATGTAAAGACTTAAAATATGCAACGATTTCATATAAACAGACATAAATACATGGAAGTTGGATACAAACTGCAACATGAATTTCAAGTATGTGAATATTATTTTGTAACTTAGTGTGATGTGCAGAATGAAAAATATGTTTCAGTTGTACTCTGAAATGTGGAAAGCAGCAGAGTGAAGCTCTGAGCTGCTAAATCCAACCTGGAGTCCTTCTGAACTCAATTTAGGTCTATGGCCCTTGGATCAAAGGTGTGATTCCAGCTTGTGTAGACCACATGCAGTAGCTTTAACTGAATTGAATATTGGTCGTAGTATTGCTGAGACACCAAGAGCTTGAAGGAGAGGCTACAACCCCTCCAAAACAACCTGTAACTGCAGCCTCTCTCATCCCAAAACGAGTGATGACCCTGAGCTGAACTTCATGGTGAAATGAATACCCAAGGAACCTGTTTTAAACTTGCATGAGCTCGTAGGCATGATGTTAGGAAACAGATGGATAATCTGTAGAGTGTACAGGGAGGTTCATGTGCTAAATCCAATTGCTCAGAAAATGAGATTTGGTGAAAAATCCTCAAATTTGTTGTTTAATTTCTCATCATGTTTGGGTTTATATCTGCCACCTCCCCTGAGCTTTTAAGATTTTGTTAAAGTTCAAACGTTTCTTTGCAACCACAACAGCTCAAGCTGTTTTGTTTTAAATGCAGGCAGAGAATTGCAGGGAGTTATGCTCCTGCCAGAGTAGGCTTTAAAAGAAACCCCTGCTGGTATCATAACAACAGTGATAAAATTGTGAAATGAGTTCTTTCCTCTAAGCATGAATTGCTTGAACTTTACAGTGGTAGAAAACAGACTTCACTGGGACAGTAGAAGCTGTGGCTGTGTAAGGATAAACCACCAATTTTGCTGTCTGTCACTTTTCATCAACAATAGTGGTCTGTCACCTTGAATTATAACTTGCAAATCTTATATTCAGATTAGATCTTAACCTTGAATTGAGACTAAACATTTAGATGGGATCTCTGTGGCAAGTTTGCAGGAGGTATGAGGTGTAATACCAAAATAATACAAAACAAAGCTATGGAATGTGGCACTATTACAGAACTGAGGATGCAGGGAAGAACAGCCAGTGAATTACAGTGGTAATATGTAGCATTTCCCCAAAACGTCCTCATCTGAGTTTCTGGAAGACCAGACTGTTTGTATGGCAGTGTGGGAATGAAATTAAACTGTTCTTGGGCCCCTGAGTGGAACGGGGACTGTGATGAGCCTGTCTCAAGGTCAGTTTAAAGAGTTTAAGGAGTGCTGCAAAGGACAGAACAGCTCCAGGGGAGGGGAGATGGAAGGTGATACTGAGATATCAAAGTCTATAAAATCATGAGTGATCAGGAGAAGGTTCCATGTCTCTTCCTATGGGACAACTAAGAGACATCAAGCAAAACTTAGAGGAAGCAGATTCAGACAAGCACAAGGAAGCCAGATCAGCACAATAAAGCCATGGAATTACTTGCCGAGTGATACTGTGGATGGTAAAGTGCTGCAAGAGTTCAAAAAGTCATCAGAGATTCACAGAAGGAAAACTGATTAAGGGCTGGGGAGTATCCATTCACCAGCACTGCTGCAGGAAATCCCAGACTAGCACTTTGCTGGAAGTAGGAGGTGTGTTCTGGAGAACATCACTGCTTGCTTGCCTTAGTCTTACATTGTTTCTTAGGAAGTAGTTACAGGACACCTTTGGAAACAGGATATTGAACTTTTATTTGGGAGTCTCGAAGTACAGGGAATATTTCTTCTTATTGCAACTGGTGAACCTTGGGGCTTCACAGGCAATCAGCAGGCTCACAAACTCTGCTCTCATATCTTTCTCTGTCATCCTCCTTTTAGACAGAAAAACTCGGTGTCTGTCTTGGCCCAGTGAGGACAGACATTTGGTTTTATGCATCATATATTAGGAAAAATCCCCCCATATTTCTCCATGATCCCATCAGCACATCTCATTAGGGACCTTAGGAGTGGCTTGGAGCTTTGCTGTTAATGCAGTTCTCATAGCTTTCCTATATTATATTGTCCAAATAACTCATCACTCTCCATGTATTATATTCTCAGTTTCTTATTATCATACTTCTCCCATCTTCTGTTAGTTGGCATCAAAGATTTTCAGACACTGGAGAAAAGCTTTTCTTTTTCTAACTCACCATTTGCTTTAGCAGTATGGGGTTTGTGTTCGTTGTGATATTTTTAAGATATTTTCTTGGCATAATGACTGATTTGCAAGAAGTTGAGAAGATACAAAAAAGCCCAAGATGGGAAATTCAATTTGATTTAATTTCTTGGCAATGTGAAAATTCATTTCCCCAGTCTCTCCACTTACAGGGCAAAATTTCAGCTTATTCCCAAGCTATCAACATTCTTGGGTCTTTCAGTGGCTGAAAATGTGTTTCTCACAATCCACGTCACTGGGACAGGGGGAGAAGTGACCATGTAGGCTGCTCCATCCAGTGCTTTCATTGCTGCTCTGACTAATGGGTGTTCAGAGACCCCTTGCTAATGGGATGTTTTGCTTATTCATAAAATTTCATCAATGCCAATTTCCAAAGAAATGTCTTGGTCTACGTGCAGCGTTGAACCCAGAGGCAGGAATTTGGCAGGCCTCATAATAAGTCTGAGTATTGAGAATTGTTATGTCTTCCTCACCAATACGTCTAAATAATGGTTCATAATTAACTCTGGCAATCTCTCTTGTCCAAGCAAAATTCATCATTTTGCAATTCTCTGGGGCTTTTGCCAGCTTTCCCACGAGGAGTGTCTGGGCTGTGTGTGAAGAGGTTGCAAGGGCAGCTGAGACAGGCAGCAGACGATTCTTCCAATTAGTGTGGAGCGAGGGTGATGCCCGTCCTTGCAGGGAGCGTGCCTTTCCCACCCTGGCACTGGGGCAATCATCAGTCCCTCTGTGTAGTAGATAGCACTTGGCCCCAGTGGAAAACAAAGCCACCAGGCTTTTCAGATCTCACTTGTTTTCTGTGGCACGCGTGAGGCTTGAAAATGCAGTGGAGGTGGATTTGAGTATTTCCCTTGAGGAAGACAGATGCAATTCCCAACATGGTAAGAATTTGCTTTCCTTCTTTCTTACCATCTTGTGGTCACCATGTAGACTATTTGACATCTGTAGAGGACTTTTGTTCTAGCCCTTGTGTTGGGAATGATGTGGGTAAGATCACTCACCGTTCTGCTGGAGAAATACCAGGACATTGGCCTTAGACTGAGAACATACTAAGTGTTTCTTTGGATGGCTCACAATAGCCATGGATGTCCATCTGGTCTGCATTTGTACCAGGCTATCTCCTGCAAAACAAAGTTACCACATGTCTTTAGAAGGATGGACTGAGAAAAAGATTTTAGAGTTTCTATCTCCATTCCCAGAAATCACCATTACAGGAAAATGCTGGACTCAACTGTTCACTTGGGATGGAAAATCCTATGTGTGCTTGGGCCATATGCAAAGGATTTGTGAGTCACATGGAATTTACACGTCACTTGCTGAACTCAAAGTTTGGAAAAGACTAATCTTCTTTTAATTTATGTAAACAGGAAGCTGTGTTTGGCCACTCAGATGTTCTTAAGCTGCACACTTTACCCTTTTTAAATGTTAGCTTTCCCTAGAGAATAGCTATGTCCTGTCAGCATGCCAGTCCTGTTTTGTATTTCATACCTGTACGTTGACTCTGCCTGCATGCCTAATTCCCCTGCCTAGGTTTGCATTATTTTATCTTTCAATTGGAAAACTATGTACATCTGTAAAAACAGAGTGTAATATATGGCAGTGGTCTGCTACTGTATGCATTTGAATTAATGTCCCTTAAAGTGCAAAGGCTGCAGAATTCATGCACCGAGGGATGGCAGAGCTCTGTGCATTTAAAGACAACAAATCCTGTTCTTATAAAGGCCAATTTATAACTTGTTCCAGGTTCATTTAATTTTGGTTGTGCAACGACAGGAAAAGTGGTGGCAAAAACTTAGATTATCAGTCTGAATTCACATACTGTACAATCCTGTTTTTGTTGCCTCTGTACCAATGGGAATTCTCTGTATTCACATTCTTGATCCTTCTCTTCTTCCTTGAGGAAACACAGCTGTGGAGCAGGAGCTGTGATTGTATTGCACTTCTGAGGAGGGCAGAGGGAATTGGGTTGCATTGGATGTAAATGTGATTGTGTTGTTTCTGCCTGTCAAGAATAAGTGTTTTATCATATCACTTACCATCTGTTTTCCCATTAATCAGGTTTTTCTGCCTTGAAAATGGCCAAAGCCAAAGGTCCCAGCCACAGGTACATGAAGATTAATAGCAGGTGTAAAGTCATCCCACTCTGAAGCTGTGAGTGGTTGCTTTTTTTTCCCTGAAATATGATGATTTATTTATGTGGTGTAGTAGCCTTAAGATTTCTTTAACAATGCTTGAGGATGGTTTGTTTGAAAAACACAAAAAAATGGTCAAAACTCCCTAAAATGGTGAAGTGGGGACATAGCTAGAGCATCTCAAGCCTCTGCCAGAATGGTCTTGTCTGGCAGTGAAGTGAATGTAGTTGCTGAATGTTCGTCTGGGTAGGATTAAGTTATGACAAACAAATTCTTCTTTCAGATGAGCATAATCCCCAGCACTTAGTGAGCTTTAATTTATGTGCATCAACTTTGTGGAACTAGTTGATTCATTTGCTTCTGCTTATTCTGCTCATCCTTCTAGCTTTGGATCATGATGCTTCTTTATCTAGTAGGAAGCCTGCAAAGTAAGGATTTCTTTCCAAACTCCCTTAAGCACCTTAAACATTTCTCAAATGCAGATCTCACCATCCAAATTTTCCCCTTTCATATATTTTGAGATCTGCTTTCCTGGCTGGTGCCCACAGCCCCGTTTCTAAATCAGTTGCAGCAACATCTACATGGTGCAGTGGAGTGTCCTCTTTCTAAATAATCTGGTTTACAAAAAATGCTGGCATTTGGCATCCATGGCTGTGGATGGGGTCACCTCAGCCCCTCACCTCTCTCCTTGATCACAAATGAGAGGCTCCTCTGGGTTCAAAGCCTTCCCCACCTGCTCCTTCAGGTAGTGCAAAACTCATTGCCAGAGAGGAGATCAGAACTTCATCTCTGATCTGTGAAGCTCCCCATGGAAACTCATTTTGCATTAATGATGTAAGTTAACTTAGAGATGGTCTTTCCCTTTATCTCTACACAAATAAATGAGCCACAGAGTGTGTTAATGCCCAGAGGAGCTGTGTGCTAGAGAGAACAGTGACAGTGGAGGGTATTGACCCGAAGTTGAGAGTTACAGGGCTGATACACACCATGAGCAGAGTTATGTGATACACATATGGGACCCAGTACACGGTTTCCATTCACATGGTAATTTTCTTACTTTTAGATCAATATTTTTCTCCCCTCCTTTTGCCTTCTGTCACTGTCTTTTAAAGTTCTTGGAAGAAGGTGGACAAACCATTTTGTTTGGAGCCAACAGCAACACCATGGGGTTGGGTTTTTTTTGGCTTTGGCAGTCTTGCTAGCACTTTGGATTTCGATTTCCTTTACCTACTAGATATGTTTAAATATGTAGACATTAAAATAGCACAAAATGTATTTTGTCTGTTCCTGTTCATCTTTAAAACAATGTGCAGCTGTTGAACTGCACATGAGTGTTCCCTTGCTGTGGGTCATTCTTGATGGATGTGTTGTATTGCAGTGCCAGGCAGTGATCTCTGACAACAGTGAGATGGGCTTGGTTCTCTCTCCTTTAAAGATATAAGAATAATAAGAAATAATTTCAGGTATGCATGTGGTGAGAAAGAAATTTTGAATTATGTTCTTGGCATGATCAGTTTTCATCACCTTCTATTTCCTGTGATATAAATTTCTTGTATCTAAATATTCACTGGCAGCTGCATAACAAACCACTCATGACATTTCAGTTGAAACCCTGGTCTCCTCCTCACCACTCCATCCTTTCCTGTTGGACCTTTATACCCTTTACTGCAGGTTCTGCTTTCTCTTCCATTCTACCTTTGCCATATCTTTCTCTTTTCTTTCTTCCCTTTGGTGTTCTGAGTTGTGGATCATCCCATTCCATCTTCCTTCCTGCTTACAGCAAATAGAGGATTTATCTTTAGTGTTTTTCATCTGGAGGTCATCTGGCACTCCAAGCAAAATGTTTTCTCGGGTTTTAGGCTGGTACAGAGTAGACATGAGAGGTCACTGTCCAGCATTTTGAGTCATCAGATTACTCCTCCTGCACGTTAGTCATGTTTCTTGGATGCAAACAGGAGGCTCTGGCTGCACAGGGTCAGGGTGGTGACGTAGCACAGGGAACACAGCTGTACATCCATTAGGGTTAGTTGGAAGTCTTTAGTCCATTTTCCCATTTTTTCAGAAATATCTATGTAAGATTGAGATTTTCCTTCAGAAATGAGAAGCAGCAACTTCATTGGGATTTGTAGAGAACTCAGACACTGAAATGAGAACAGAGAATTTGAGAACAGAGTTAGTTTATTTAATGCTGACATTTTTCTCAGGAAGGGAATGGGGACGCCCTTCCTAGCCTTTCAAAGAGCCACCCTGGCTCTGCTGTCCTCTGTTTCTCCATCCCCTGTGCATAGCAGCACCAAGCCACAAAAAAAAAAAAAAAAAAGCAATGCCACAAGTCCCTCCTCATTGAGCACAGGCTTCCCCCTCTGTCACAGTGACCTGGAGGGACAGAAATTGCTCTGAGGTGCATCACTACCTGTCCTGGCCCCTCTTGTTTATTGTCCTGTAATGCAGAATTGTGTTTCTTTTCCTGTTTTTGTATACTTCCATATTTGCTTGAGCTGCTGACAAACCATTAAAAATCTGGCTAAGATTCTGGGAAAAAATGTAAATATTAGATTTGCATTGTGAATCTCCTTCCTTCAGTGCTGCCTGGCATTTGGGATCCTGGTGTGCCCAGATCAGCACATGCTCAGCTTCCCAGCAGAGCAGAGGCCCCTCTGTAGATGCGTGGTCCTGTCCTCTGGTGTGGTGCTGCATTTGTTCTCAGGGCTGGGACTACAGCAGTGCTCTGTAATGTGCTGATTTGCAATTCCCTGACATATGCTGGTTACAATGATACATCAGGTTTCGGGAAAACAGCCCTCCTAATATACATGAGAGATAACACACCAGATGACTGTTATGAGAGAGATCTGAGACATCTTATTTAACGTAATAGCAAACCAAATGGAGAAACCTTGCAGCAATGACTGCCAGATTATCCTCTGTGGACCACAGCCTGGCTGTTTGGCTGATGATAAAACTGCATATTTTTGTATTTACTAATAGGGGAGAAGTGAACTCTCCATGGTGAGTAACGCAGACAGCAGCAGCTCCAGCTCCTCTTCATTCATCACTTCACTGCATCCCCCAAGCAAAGGTCAATGAGTGTGTTCAGTCTGCTGGACTCTCTTGTAGGATTTAAGTTCATGAGTCACTAAAGGGTCTGTGATTGCCTCCTGGCAGTGGGGACCAAGAGTTGCTGTACCCCTGTACCCCTCTCCTGCTCTTGGACAGACCCCAGCGATGATTTGGTGCAAGGGAAAGGTCAGGATGTGGAAAGTTTACTCTCTTAGCCTGTGACTCGCCTTACCTTAAGCATGTTCTTTCACATGGCAAGGGAAAAGGTCTGTGATTGGGGCTTCATCCTGACTTTTATGACATCCAACCACTGTCAGGTGAGAGGCAACATCTAAATCTGCCAGTGATTGTCTAGGAAGTGGGTCAGTAGGTCATGCCCCGTTATCTTTAGTTTCTTTTTAAGGATAGCACTTGTAATCCAGGTATGATGTGTCTTTTAAACTGCAGGTAAGAGAACACATTCTGCATTTGTGTAAAACAGGAATTTCAGATGCAGAACAGTTGGTTGTAATGACCAATCTGTGTGTGCATTCCTTCAGGGTTCAGTTAAGTTTATTTTAATGAATATGGTATTGAGCTTTTCACAGTAGGGTTTAGTGAACAGATTGGAAAGTCTGAAAAAGATATTAGAACTGGGTGAATAATTCATAAAGAGTAATTTATTTTATGAATGTCACCTCTTTCTATTTTGAATTGCCTGGGAATAAAGCATGACTTACTTGAATTTAGTTGTTAATTAAAATTATACACCAAATAATTTCTGTCAGCAATCCTTACTTTGTAGCTCATTTACAAGAGATTTGTTGTGAGCAGTTGATGTTTAGAAGCTCATGTGTTACACTGGACACAGAAATTTCGGGATTTATTTTTCCATTTTTTAATTAGATTATCATAACTTGCTATATTTTGCTTTGTTGAAATAATTGAGTAAGATTCCAGAGTATTCTGATTCCTAAGTTTATGGGAATATTGTAATATTTGCCAGAATTTCATGTTTCAGACAGCTGTTCTGCCAAAAAATTATTTCAATATAAGGCAGATGAAGCAATTGCATTATTCAAAATATTGTCACATTTGTTCCTGTCTTCTACATACTTTGAAACTGAACTTCTGATTTTTGGAGTAACGAATAAAAAGGCCATCCCCATCATGGCAGCATTATCAGACTCTAGTGTTGACTTTTTCAGGCCTAAGCTTGAAGAATGAAGAATTCTGACTTTTTGTGTGTTATTCTGCTCCTATTAATGGGTCAGCACAAGTCCATGTCAGGCTCAGAGAGTATAAAATTTTCTGTAAGTAGATTGGTTTGTGGGTTGTTTTTATTTTTTTACTTTTATTCTTCTTTTTTATTTTTATTAGTTTTAAAAACATGGACTCAGTTGCACAGTAGCAAGAATTAGTTCCCTTCAACTATCTTCCCCACAATTTTCACAAATTGTGTCAGCTAATGAAAACTATTTATCTCTACACTTTGTCTAAACTGGGAGCTAATGTAACACTGATGTGCAGAAATTGCTCCGAATTTCCTTGTGCCCATTATGATGGGCTTTATCAATGCACTAGGTTGAAATACACAAAATTAAAGGCATCAGACATGCCCACTGCTGCTCCTTTGACAAGGCGCTGTGTATTCCCTGTGCCAGGTTTGCTGCCTGCAGCGGCTCAGGCTGCTCTTTATTGCACTGTGCTGGGCTGGGAAGCGAAGTCGACCTTGTCAAACTCCCTGCTTTGCTGCCTCTCCTTCTCGTCTGTCTTGGTGATCAAGCTGTCATTATAAATGCAATTTAAAATCCCCTAAGAACTTGAAGAAATGTGTGTAATTTACCCCAACTGTTGCTGGAGGAGTCCTGAAAGTGCAGCTTCAGGAGAGCACAGGCTGGCAGCCCCCGCTGCTGGAGTCAGCTGCTCCCCTGCCAGGTGGACACTTCTTGAAATAGTATTGCCCACAGGGATCGTTTGTTGCATTTGAATTGATAACCCTGGCAATCTGTTGTAACCTGTGTTGCTTTTTCATCATTTCTTGCATGGTTTTGTGCCCTCAGCCTGACATGTGCCTCCCATATGGAGTCAGCCCCCGGGGCTCTGAGCTTTGGATCGCTCGTGTTACGGTTGGACTCGATGATCTTAAAGGTCTTTTCCAGCCTAGATGGTTCTGGGATTTCATGTGCAAACAGCAGCTCTGCCCTTGGCTTGGGCAAACCCAAGCTCTCCACCTGCTGTGTATTGGCAGATGGTAATTCCTTCTGATTACCTGGTGTTTACCCCACTCCTGGTTTGTTTTTTGTATCTAATCCTTGTGTGCGGGGCTGTAGTTTGATCATCAGCAATTTGTGGGTTGTATATTTACACAATGCCTCTTTACTCCTGAGCTACTTCAGCTGAAATAAATGGTAATACTGCATCTTCAATATTTGTTCTCCCTTTTCCAGAGAGTCAGAGCAATATAATAGGATCTATTTAGCTTTTCTTCACTTGCTTTGCAGAAATCTTCCTTCTTTTTCTCCGATTCTGTAGGTGTCTACTATTGCTCTCAGCTGTGGATTGTACTGCGTAGGTTTTCACAGAGTAAACATATACTCAAATCTGTACAGAAGATTCTTGGTTAATAATAGATGAGATGAACATAACCTGTTTAGATTTGACATTATACATCCCTAAAAGGATTGTGTAGGGGAGGCACGATGTGCTGTTTGAAATGCATACAAAGACAAACCCCGTGAATATTTATATTTTCTTTTCCAGTGGGCAGGTCCCTATACTTGGGTCAAAGGAAAGAGGAAAAACAAATTCCAATAAACCTATGTGTATTATTAATGAGCATTATTTCACTCAGGAGGACTTAGGTCTTATCTGTATCGCTTAACTAAAAAGATGCAGAACAGACCAGTAGAGTACAAATGGAAAAAAATCAGCCCATTAACTGACCTGTCGTCTTCTACAGAGCAGCAGAATGAGACCAGATCCCCATAGGTATGCACTGCATGGAGGGATGTGCTTTTCTAAGCACAGTGTCCAAGGTCTTTGCTACAGCCATGGATACTGATATTAAGAGTGGCAACTATTCTGAGTCAGGCCTTTCCAGGGAGAATTGAGAGTGTGGATAATCCTTTCCTTGCTGAGAAGAGCTGCAGGCTTAGCATGACTAGTGAGGAGAGGGAAAGGTGACAGATGGGGGAGTTTTTTAGAGCCTTCTCTATCCACATGTTTTCCATATGAATCCAATGCTTTTGAAAAACATTGTGGTCACATTAGATAATGCAACCACATGGTCTGTGGTGATCTCTAGGTGTATATGCACTGCAAAGTTGGCCTGTGGCACTTACATTCTAATAGAATGATTTTTTTTTTCCCCCATAAAGTTCACAGGGGCCTCCCAGTATCAGGCCCTGGCTATTGTTTTAGATGTACATGCCAGGTACCTGGCTGGTCTTAGCCTGTGTGCTTCACTGAAGAGAGATTAGGTTCAGGTTTGAAAAGCAAGCTACTTTTTTATGCATACAAATATTTGATTGTATGTCCGCTCTTTTTAAAATGATTTGTAGTTAAGAATACCTGCATGTTAATTTTAGCCCTCTATAAAATTTGTCCAAGTACTGTTCAGAAATGTACAAATGCCCAAGTTTGCCTTGGCTGAGAGCAAAAAGGAATTTGAAAGTAGAGTGGGTCTTTCAGCAATTTCTCCCCTATGAATCACTCGTAAAATAGGAAACCCCTCTGTTTGCCTACACCTATCATGTGTGCCAAGTGTCTTGGTTGCTGCAGAGTCACGTGCAGGTCTTGGAGAAGAACAGAGCTCCAAAGCCCATTTTCTGCTACCTGAATTTTGTAGTTTTTGAGGTTTTGCTTTTATAGCCCCAGGAGTGCTCAGGCACAGGAGCTGAGCACAGAGAGCTTTGGCCATAGTGAGTGACTTTACATTTTGAAAGGACATGTTAAGGACAATTTTTAAGGTGTGATTTAGTTTACCTCATGAGAGAGAAGCAATAAAAAAAGATGGTGCAGAAGTCGTATTAATGTTTGGTTTTTAATTGATTCCTTTCCAAGGAAGTTTAAAAGGAAGGAAATTTGAATAGCTGCTGAAAGGAAAGTTCTGTTATCTACTTCTATAACTCGAACTTTCCAAGGTTTGGCCAGTATTTATACATCTCTCTGCTGAGCTGTATTTTTGGCACCAAAATATTGGTTGTGGTTTGCATAATCATGTGTTTCACTTCACTAGCTGCCTGCAAGAAAGCTGAAGTTATTCTTATTTTAAAAATGCAATTAATTTTAAAGAATTATGCTAATTTTAAAAAAATCTCTACAAGATGTGGAAAAATGCAAACTTTTGTTCACTCTTGAGGGATACATAGCGGCTTAGAAAGAGTCAAATAAAAAATCAGTAGTTTTCAGTTCCTCTGAGACTAAACTAAAATGTTTTTTTTTCTTTTCTTCCAATAAACTTTAAAAAAATCAGCATAAATTCTGTAAGAAAACCGTCAAAATCTTGTAGAAAAATGTTGGCCTTTATTGCTCTGCTCTCATTTCTACCTCCTCTTTGCCCAAGGTAGGAAGTAGATCCCAAAGACTATTTATGTCAGAGCTATTGATTAGTGTCGTTACCTTTAGTGACCAGTTACAAATACAAGACATTGGTGAATGAGTGTAGGAGTTAGTGAGTGGATGAAAAAGTTGGTTCCTGCTAAAATCCTTTGGTTCTCATGAACACAGTGATGTGTTTATAGCCAAGGATAAGTTAATACATTTAAAGTTTTGTCTGTATTAATACTGACTGATAAAACAAAGACATCACAAACATAATGCTTTGAGGATCACAAGTCCAGTGTAAATCCAGGGGGAGTCTGAGGTCTGGGAACTCAAAGGTGTTTTAAAAATCCCTTTCTTCTACACAGGTTTCTTTCCCAAAGCAAGACCTCAGGGCTTATTAACCTTCCTTATACTTCCTCTCTTCTTCCTCTGGGATTATCTCCATGGGTTGAAAAATGACATCTCTTTCTCCATGGTAATGTATCATGTTTCTAATGGGTATTAGCCCAAATGAAAACAAAAAATGTGTATCTGAAAATTCCTTACTGAACTGAAGTGGCCTGAAGTATTTCCCTGTGGTCACTCTGAAATGGAATGGAGAGTTTGTGGAGGAGGAGGAGGACAGGCTCCTTCAAACACACCTCTGGCTGCTGATGTGGTCAGTTGGAAGTGTGAACTCATCATCTTCTTTCTTTTGGGGCACTTGTGCCCATAAGAAATCTGGACCACTGCCTGAGGAGCACCCCAGAGTTGCACTGTGGGCCGTTTGTGTCTGTGCTTTGCGGGCACATGAGAGCCCACCTGAGGAACTGAGTGGCTCCTGTCTTTAAGCAGTGATGTGACCTGGCCACAGCAGGGGATTTAGAGACTGTTTCATCCATCACGAGTCACAGCTTTCAGGGATGGCTTGCTCCAGGTGTCTGCCACCACAGCAGAGCACTTGGCAGGTCAGGGGTTAATTGTCACTGCTTGTGCTCTCCTCAGAAGCTGTGTGATCCCAGTCTTCTGCCATGAGGCTACGTGGCCTCTGGCTTTCCAAGATGGAACAGGTTCCTTCCACAAACTGTAATTCTGACTGATGGGAGGCTGCTTAAGGAGTTGAAATATGGCTGAAAATGACAGTACTTATCCTCAGGCTCTTCTGGGAGAGTCAGCATATCTTGTTCTTTTGTTCTCCTAGTTCTCCCTACCTCCTCTTGCACTTTAATGCTTTCCCAAGGTTTGTTATTCTTGAGGACCTGGGAGGAAAGTGCCTATTGGTGTTTGATCCTTGTGCTGCCAGCTGGGAGATGCCATGTCTGTGCCCATTCTTGCTGCCCAGTTTGGCTCCAGAGGAGCTGGAGAGTGCCTGGTCCTGCCCCACTGCCAGCTGATGGGCACAGCATTTCTGTCCTTGGCCTGCAGAGGTACAACTCACCGAGCAGCTGTGAGCAGAGCAGAACAAAGTGATCGTGTCTGTCCATTTACTAAAGCAAATCTGAGTGTTGTGCCATCTGTTCTGCAGCGACATGAAACACAGAGAGCACTTTGGAAAAGGCAGAGAATATATTCAGGATCTGTGGAAAAGATGGATGTGAAAGTAAGATGCTGAGATTTGTTAGGAGCCTGGATAACACCAGAACAGACAAAATACAACAAAATAAACACTTGAAGTAGCAAACACAAAAAAGAAAACTGCCTTCAAGTGGTGGAAAACACAACATTCGTTGGATTTTTCTCTTGTATCTTCCCCACTGCCTTTCATACATGTGGCCATTTTCCCCCAGTGATTCTACTCAGGAGAGCAGATCCAGAGGGTATTTCACAGCTCAGAAATGCTGTGACAGTGCAGGAGCCCACAGTGCCTCACCCTGCCATGTCAGTGAGGGGGACTGGTCCCTCCTGGCTGATGAGAAGCCCCAGACAGCTCAGGGTGACACTGGCTACCCCAGCCTAGCTCGGGCCCCCTCCACCTGCTGCCAGAAGTCACAGCTGTGATCCAAAGCACAGCTGTGTGCCATTTTCCAAAAGCCAGGAAGGAGAATTGCAGACTGTGTGAAAAATGATAAAATCTGCAAAACTTTTTAAAACAACCTTTATAACTTTGTGAAATTCCTGCTTCCCGAGAGTTCAGATGAATCCCATGAAAAGCTGGTTGTGTTAAGCTCCTTGTTGCAGTGCCATGGCTGGACAAACTAAAAGGCCGTGCTGGTGGCTGTGCTGGTGGTGAACAGTTGGCAGAGAGGGTTTGCCCAACTCCTTGCAGCAGAGTAGAACACGGAGAGCATCTGATGAGGTACCCCACACCTCTCCTGCTTTGCAAACCAAGAGTCACTGTCTGGTTGGAAGTGACTCTCATGCTGAGAGCTGCCTGGAGCATGAGATTGTTCTGGTAGGAGAGAAAAGGGCACCATTTGGATCACGCTCTGGACTTGGTCTTCAGGACATTTGGTTTCCCATCAGAAACAGAGTTCCTACGTGTCCTTGGGCAAGTCATCCAGTCAGTTTACCCTCATCTCATTTCCCCAGTGAGGAATGGGGGATTGCTTTCCTCCAGCACGGTGCTGTGAGGCTCCGAGGAGTTGGCAGTTACCATAGAGATGAGGGACCTAAATAGAATTTGAAACCTGTTGAAGGAGATCTGGAAACCTGACAGTCTTACCAAAAGAGCAGCTTGGCTTTGGCCGTGTTGCGTGGGGTAGCTACAACAGGTTGTAAAGCTGTCACAGTAGGTGTAAGTCCTGTGAAACCCAGGTCAGCTGGAACACTGACTTGTAAAAACAAAAAGCTACTAGCACAAACCCGTAAATATGAAGTAATATCACTAGTTAAATAAATAAACTAAAAGAGATTTTCTCTTTAGGATCCTCTGGGCATTTTCTTTTAATAAAGTCTTTTGGTCTGGCAGGAGTCCAAGACCAAGAAGTCCAGACCTGCTTCTGTTCTTTCTGGGGCACCCTGGAGCTTCTGAGGCTCCTCACTGTTTGTATTAAAGGTCTTTAATTTGCTGTAAGATGTTAGCTGGAGAATAAAAACTGTAGAGTTACTCTGTGGTTTGTTTTAGGCAGGGGGAGGCAGGGGAAAGCATATTTAATCTAACTGATAGTCTCTTTATTGTGAAATGAAGAGATGGCTTTCAGGTAGTCCTTATTACACCATTAATTGTGCTTCTCTGTCCTTCTCATTCATGTTAAAACAAATATTTAATGTTTTCAGTCTCCCTGCTGAAATGAAGATGGTTTTGAGATCCTGGTCATTCCCATTCAACTTCTTTGGAAACATTTCAATTTGGTTGTATTTGCAGGCATCGTGCATCCAGTGTTTTCAGTGCAGCTATAGCACTGACTTGTGTAACAACAAAACAATGCCATCTGTCTTGTCTTTTTTATCCCATATTTAAACATACTTTTAAAATTTTCTGTTTTGGTGCTGACTTTGTTGAGTGAGAGTGAAAGGAAATATTTATTGAATTTGCTGCGATAGTTGTTCATCCCTCACCTGAGTTGGAAGTAGCTAATTTACGACGATGCACAGATTGGTTAAATGTTTCTAACAAAGCATTTTTGGTTTTTGTCAATGTTATCTTCCATTTGACAGGTTCCTGTGCATTCCTTCCCTGATCTTTCAGAGTTCTGTCTCTTGGGCTCCTGATAGTGCTATCTCTAATCTAAACTGTGTAGCTAGCAGCAAATTCAAAGTGGAAATGTGAGGATTATGCTGGCCTCCTTTGTAATTTTTCAAAAACATTTGGAAATTTGTTGTGAAGGTCAGTGGCTCACTGGTCACGTGGCCACAGCTCACGACCAGTGTGGAAGTTCACCTGTCTGAGGGATAAGCATGAGTTGGTTGGAATCTCTGTTTCCTGGATGAGGGATGTTTCCTGTCAGGCCCTGGATGCCCCCACGTCACTGCTGGTTATCCTCAGTGGCACCCTTGGTGCCCTCAGCTGTTTTTTTCCTGTGCTGGATATTTGGTCTGGTCCTCCTCTAGCCAGGACTTAGAGAGACAATTGCAGTAACTGACTTCAGTTTGAGTGGTGGAGTAGGTACAGATTACCTGATAAATTCTTTTGAAGACTAACAATTTTTGATTTATAGACGTAGGTAACTGCCACCCTTATTAGAATATTTACTCTGACCCAGATTCCTGGCTTGTAGTTCTTGTAACTCTACTTCAACCATTGACTTTGAAAAGCTTTTAAGCATTGTTGTTGGCTCAAGAATTACAAATGGTTTTGTTTGTTTTTTTTTTCTCTCTGCCTAGTAATCTAAATTAATAATATCTGTTTAGTTATAAAACAATCTCATGAGATTTTAAAGGCAACTTCAAGTAAGAAAGCCACATCATTTTATAGCAGACAAGTAAATTATGGAAACCACGCCACCTCTTGAAGAACTTCCTTAATATCTTCTATAGTAATAGTATTGTCCAAATAAACACACACCAGTTGTAAACTTACCAGAATGTGTGGTGGTGCTAACCCAGCTCTACTGGTGTGAATACATTAGCCCACTGACATATGGTGTGTAATTTGATTTCTAGTAGTTCTGAAAGATTTACAGGCTGACTTATGCTTCTTGCTTTGCCTTTATTTTCCATACTCTCTTATGTTCCTTTACAGGCTCCATTTGACTCAATGTATGTTGTGTCAAACTTCCAACTACCTGAGTGCTCCTGGATATTAATTTCTATTTATTTTGGAAAAACAGACACTTTTCTTTTAACTTTTGCCTAAGAGTATAGGTGCTTTTCCAAAATGAAACATTACTACCAGTCTACCTTCTACTGCAACACTTGCTATTTTTTCAGGTTCCTACAGTTATTATCTAACTGTGGTTTTGTCCTTTAGAGTTTTGTCTGTGTAATTTAAGTCCTTTTGTGCTTCTTGGAGTACGGTGAAAAGTTTATGGTTACTGGAGCCATAGTCTAAGCAACAGAGGGAACATTCTTATTCTTCAATTCACACAATATTAAATTATTTTATTAGTACCTGCAACCTTGGAGAGAGGAGAAAAATATCTGGAAAAACACAAACAGCAAAAACCATAAAAAAATTGAGGTGATCAAAATGAGGGAAAGAAAATCACATGAGCCACACTTTGATTAGATGTCCATGTGAGGCCTTATCTTGTCTTCAAAACCAGCCAGTAGTGAGTGATTATCTTTGGTGTCTTAAGCTAGCTCATGTTTGAATTTGTTTTTCCAAGGACACAGATGAGCAACTACTGCCGAGCTCCCTGAGCCTGTTTTGGGCTCAGCTGATGTTCTTTATTGTTTCCTCTGCAGAAGTCTGTTAAAATGTCTTTGTTATTGTATGATGCCTAAACCTTGGTCCTTGAACTGCAGGTACTAGTGCAGTGTAAACAATAAGGTTTGGTAATTTAAAGATTTTTAAGGACAAGTTTTGAGCTGGTTTTGCATAAGACTGCCTATAACATTGCAGGCTAAATTTTCTTGTCAGGGTTTCTTTTTTCGTTTGTTTCCTGGTATGTCCAAGCTTTTCTCATCAGCAATTCTTATTCTTTCTATGCTTTCAGATCTTGGAGAGTTATCATATGCCTCCCTTCGTCTTTGTCATACAGACAAACAGTGCACATTAATTCTTTGATTTAATCCTTCTTAATAAGCCTGTTCCTCCAGGGATTAATTATTTTAGTTTCTGTACTGCATCGTGCACTTTGTTGACATCTTGTACTGGGAGCCTACAACTGAGTGCAGTATAAAATTGAAAGCTCATCTCTCATTAGGTTTTCGTGCTCTCATTTGAAAAACTGTTTTCCAGGTTCATTTCTCCAATACAGGGTAAGAGAAAAAAGGTTAAAATAAGCCCGGCTATAGGATGTGAAAAGAAAAACAACCTTTTGTTACTTTTGTTTTCCTGCACCCTTATGGGCATCCTGTTAAAATAAAGCTTGCATTTAGCTGAGTAGGACCCTGTCTGATTTCCAAGCCACGAATGCAGACCTGTGGCTGGATTTGGGTTATGAGCTGCTGCATGAGCAGTATGAAGAGTGCATGAGATGCTCTCTCCCAGGTGGGAGTTTCTACCTGCTGGGGGTCTTGCTTTCCCTGCGGTAGCAAATGTCAGAGGCTGCAGACCAGGGGCACGGGGGGGTTTTGGGGTGAGCCCCCTGAACCTGCCCAGGGTGTGGCTGTGCCAGAGAGGGTGGGGTGGCACTGGGAGGAGCAGGAGATGGGAATGGCCCCGGCCAGGGCTGGCTCCTGCTGCCCTGCAGCTTGTGCTCTGCAGTTCACACGCTCCTCTGGAATGGGAAATGCTGCTGCACAACATCTTCCTAAGGGAAGAGTCTGGGGTTTTATAAGATAATTTGAAATTACTCTAAATGCTGAGTTTCCACTCAGATTAATTTAATATATTAAACTTTTTTTTAATATAGTAAACATTTTTCTGCAGTTTTCGGTGGTCTGGATCTTTTTATTTTGTTTACTATTGCAAAGAGCTGGACTCTGTTTTCCTACCCATTAATGGATCTGTTCCAGCCCTGCTGCAGACAGTTTTTGGGAGGCTGCAATGGCGCTTTGGTAAATAGTCTTTGACCTGTCTTATATAGAACATCAGACCAAACTGCTTTAGTATTTATGAATCCATTTATAAATTCTGGCCTTGAGATTTATGAATGTGACACCCATTGACTTAAGTGGGTAGTGATTTGTGCCTTAAGCAAATATATTTTTGAAAAGAAACTTGTGTAGCAACTGTCCCATTTTGTGAGAGTTTGAGCTGAAGAGCTTTCCAGTTTGACTTGTTTTGTTTTCTTGCAGAATGTCAATTAAGTTTTATTGCTGAGGGTAGAACTCAACTATGTGTTTTGTCAAAGTGTCCTCAGAAATGCTTTATTTCAAATGGTTCTGTGTGTCAAAATTGGGAAAGTTAATCTTTTTGGATCTTGCTGTTAGCAAATTCATGGATTTGATATTCATGCTTTTCCTCCAGAAAGATTAAAGTTGAGAAACTCTGTTTCAGGGCACTGTAATTACTATTCCCTGCTTGCAACAACAGCAATCAAGTTTACAATCCCCTGAGTCTGCAAGATCTGCCACATTTATCATTTTCATTCTTAACAGCTATTTAATAACTCACCTCTTTCCCATTTGGAATTCCACATACCTGTGGACATCAAGCCTAGAGAATTTCCAAAATGTTCTTGCTTATGCATTATTTTAGTTAAAGGAGCTGCTTGTCTCTGTTTGAAAAGCTACACAGCTGTAACACTTCTGCAGCTGGGCTCATTGGAGATGAGGTTCCTGCTGGTGTTTGTGGAGGTGACCAAAAGGTGGAAGCCAACCTGGCAAAGGTGCCAAGCTATTTCCTGTATGGCAGCTGCACAGAGATCTGCCCTGAATTTTCCTGCTTCAGAGCCTCTATTGTCCTTTTGCAGGCTGTGCTCTGCAAAAGGAGTATCTGTGGCAAATACCGAAAGTCGTGGGTTTGTATATTACCTAAACTCGTTGAAAATGAGATTTATCTCTTGGGAACTTTGAGGGTTCATAGGTGAGTGGCTGCTGGGATGAGGCAGGTTGTGGGGGACAGAGGCAGGAGATTTACTGGAGGGAAGTGCTTGGGGCTGTGCTCTGCTCTGCTGCTGGCCCTGGGCAGGCGCTGAGTGACAGAAGTGAGAATCTGGAAATTTTCTTGTAAAGGCAGAGAAGTTGGGAACAATGCTTTTAGCACTGCTCACTGGTGAAAGCCAGGCACTTTTGCCAGGACCCTTGTCTTGAAATCTGCTGGCATTGCTTTGTGAAATCACTTTAATTGTGTCTGTTTTCTCGATGGTTCACTGAGAATGAGACACAGTCTTTCTCACTATTGTGACTCTTAAAAACCACAGAAAACCCTTTTGAGTTTCTAAAATGAATTATACCATGCAACTGCAAGATTTGGGTCCAGATTCCCATCTGCTATAAACTAATGCAGCTCTCTTAACTTCAGGTTATATTGGCTCAGATTTGTCCCCCTGCTGTTATCAATCACACCTGCAATTGTGTAGTGACTAAGCTGGGCTCTGGGGACAAAATTTTATTTTTGGTAGCAGTGGAAGTCTGTAGATGCATGAATGGATGGATACCCATCCTCCCTTGAGCAACAACGACTGTGGAAAGTAGCCTGCCATGAAAGAGCTCCTAGTAGCAATAGCTCCTGTATGGTGCTATTCATTAGCAGATCTCAAAGTGCAGTGAAAATGTGACCTTATCCCCAGGCAGAGGATAAATGGGGGCCCTGAGGAACACACAGCCTCCATAGGGTGACCCAAAAGGCTCTGCTTCTCTGTCAGTCTGGCTGTGTAATTCCTATGTGTATCCATAATTATTCACCTCCTTAATTTTTTCGAGGTTATGTGAAAATAACATGACTTAACTGCAAACCAAACTGAAAAAAAAAGCTGAAAAATACTAACAGTAACAAAAATATAGATGATCAGTTGAAAACTTTCTTCCCCATCCAGCCTGGGCCTGAATAGATCAGTGTAGATAGAGAGCAGCAGCAGCATCCAGCACAATAAGCGCCAGTATGTTCCAAATATTTGCCACAATTCCTTCAGTACCTCCTTTCACTGTAAAGGAAGATGAATTTGCAGCACTGCATGATTCTTCCTCTGCAATGCTTCTGTAATTGGAGGCATGTTCTCAAAGAATCAAATACAAATATGACATAAGGAGGTTTTGGGGGTTTTTTTGCATTGTTATCTACATGAATTAAGCTGAATGGAAGTAAAATTCCAAATACTTCTGTTCCTGAATCAATGTACTGTACAATGAGTGGGAATGAACACATTGCAGGAGGGAAAATGTTGAGAGATCCCACCTGGGCAGGGATGAGTTTGGGAGGTCTGTGTCCTGTCCTTGGCTCTGCCACAGAGTTCCTGGGTGAACTTGTTCCAGTCATTGGAGCTCCTGGTGCATCAGGTCTATTCCAGTGTAATTGAGCAAAGAGTATTTCTGTACTTGGCTTTTGTGTTGGGAGGACACCTCTGTTGTTGTTTGGAAAAAGCATGTTCCTGCAGCTGTCAGACCTAGAGAAGGATCAGGAAAGTAACAGGTCGGATTTGCTTGCAATTTCTCTGCTCTGCTAGTACCCTTTCAGTCAAATGTAGAACAGTTGTGTGTTTAGGGTACAGACACGTTGATACAGACATGGAATAAGACTTTGTCCAGTATCTTGTCCTGAAAATATAAATATTTTCCCTTTCAAGTCATCTACAGAGTATTTTTGGCAGCTCTACATTTAAATTCAAATCTCTCTCAGTTCTCTGTGAATTGATTGTTGAGAGAATCCGATATTTCCAGTTCCCATCTGGAGTGTTCACTGGCATCGCAGGGAGTGCAAGCTCATAACACTGAGGGTAAATATCAGACAGTTGGTACCTCGTGTTTGTCTCAAGAAAATAGTCTGTATTTCAAAACTGTATTTAGGATTTGTTCAGGCACAGGTATGTAATTTGGCTAGTTACCTCTTTCAGAATCAAACACTAAAAAAAATTAGAGCTTTCTCTCTTTACAGAAATGCTATTCCTAACAGTTTTGGAAACATTGTTTTTGTAGATTACTGATTTAATTAATTAACCAGACACGTGGATTTTTTAAAATATTAATTTCAGGTTTGTTCACATTTAATTTTATCTTCCTATCTGTATCATGTGCTCGGAGATTGGGACGTAAATCTGCCTTTATATGGCAATGAGAAACTTTGTAAATCTGTACTGATGAGGAAGAAAATGAGCATTAATTAAACTTGTGGTTGCAGGCTGGGCTGAGGCTCTGGAGTCCTGAAGCAGCCACTGGATGGGATACTTCATTACAGCCCAGAACAGGGAGCTGTGATATGAATGGCAATGAGCAGACAATTAAGTCGCTCACCAAGTGCAGAGCCAGAGAGACATTAATTATCCACAGGAGCTAATGCTCCAAAACCTGGAGTTTTCTGTAGATCTAAATATGCCAGGCAGTTTTTCGGTCAAATTAGGCTTCTGAAGAATGTCTTTAGAAATGCAAGAGGAGCTGGGGATGTTGAGGAGATGGGAGAAGGAACCTGCTGTTCAGCTGAGCTCTGTGCTGTGGTGGCAAAGCGCTGCCAGCTCTCCTGGGCTGGAGAGGTGATCTCCATCCTGTGGGATGGGATTTGTGTCATTAACCTGGGCAGAAAGCCCCTGTGGCTGTGGCCACTGCCAGTATCTGCAGGTCCTCTGGTCCTGGAAAGCCTTGGGAGGTGGTCTCCAGGGATGCACAGGAGCCCTGTTTCCCCCAAAAGAGATTAGTGGAACTCTAGACCCCAACTCCGTGTGATGCAATGGACTCATTTGTAGCTTATCAGCATAATTCGTGTCATAATTAGACAGGACAGTCACTCTCAGTCTTCCTTGTGAATTTTCTCCTGTGTGGCTTTCACTTCTAAATAACCGCCTTGCTAACCTTAGCAGAGGTTTTGATTCTCTGAACTGCCGTTTCCTTTTGATTAAGTGTTTTCTGCTCTAGTCTTTAATGCATATTAATGAGTGCCAAGCAGTGCTTGACTTGAGTAATTTGCAACTGGGATCTAAAAGCCCTCAGAAGGAAGGCCTGGGGATGTCCCACTCTGGGAAACAGTGGGATATTGTAGACTCTTTGCTACGATTTGGTGCATTTCAAAGGCAAATACTTTTTCTATTAATTTATATTTTCATTAGTCACAGGACACAGTCACTGCTGCCATCATCAATATTCCCATATTCAGCTTAGTTTCAAGTTAAAAGTCCCAGAAGAGGAGGGGAAGAGGTGAGAGCTTAGTGTTTTTTCCAGAATTGGGCTTCCTTTCCATGGAGATGCCCAATTCCATGCCTGGTTCTGAATTGCACATTGTGTATGTGGCTGCAGGGTGGCAGTGCAGGGTGAGCACTTCTAATCCATAGTGCCTGGAGGTACAACATTCCTGGGATGGGTGGCCAGCAGTTTAGGATAGAAAAACACTGCTGCTAGCAGGGACTTTTAAGCTCTTAGTTTGTGAAAGCATCTGCTGTGATTCTGTTCAGAACTTTTGGGGAAACTGGTAATTGAAAGGCTGATATCTGTTTTCACGTCTTGTGGAGTAAACGTCCAGATGATGATGGTCTAAGAATTTTCTGAAGCCTTTCCAGTCCAAGGGAAGGCACAGGTGTCCTCAAATAATACAGCATTTCTGTTTTAGTCATCCAGAGGCATTCTCCAGGAAACTGCAGCAACTTTACTGCTCTCTGTTATCATCACAAACTTGGTGGTTGTCTGAGAGTTGTCTTGGCATGACGGGCACAGGGGTGATGGCAGCTGTGGATAAAAACAGGACTGATGAAGGGAGAAGGTGAAGGATGTGAGCAAACCCCTGCTGCCCTGGTTGCTGCCCTATTGCTTGCTTGGCTGTGCTCAACACCGGTGTTGAGTTGATGACTAAAAGCAATCTCCCTTTCATGGTGGATTTTTGAGGGTGTTCTGAGTAGTATCAGAACAAATGCATTAGGCGATTTGTCTTGAGCTTTTCATGTTCAAAGCATTTGACCAAAAAAAACCCCCAAATCAGGTCTTGTAATTATCCTGCAAGACTGTTGTTATGCTGGTTCAGAGGTGGAGAAATGGAAGTAAAGAGGTTAAATGTCTTGCTCAAAGCAGTAAGGAAATGTGTGGTGGAGACTTTCAGGAGCCCCACATATTTCTTAATGAATCATTTATAGCTGTGGTTATATTATTAGGCAGATGACTTGAACTGTGGATTGCTGTAGGAACTCTGCTTTGCCATCTAAATGAATTTTCTTCCCAAAGTCTGAAACAGCCATTCTTTCTTATTTTATTTCATGACAATATATTGGCTAAATAAAAGGCTGTGCAGGACATGCAGTATATAAAAGTATAAAATTCTTTTACAGTTCAAGCACATATTCTTTCCTAATAATTCTGATCAAAAATAACTGATGTTTTTCTCAGCACTAAAGGAAAAGGGAAATTCCAGTGTAGTCCAAGATTAAAATGAGAAAAGGAATATGCAGCCATGCAGCATGCAACTCCTGGGAGTTGGGCTTTGATGGTCCTTGGGGGCCCTTTCATCTCAGGAGATTCTATAATTCTGTTTGAAGGTTAAATTCCTTGCTTTCTACACCCCAACAGAATTAGGGGGGATGCTGCCATGGGGATGTGCAGAGTGGTGTCATGTCCATCCCAGAAGCAGAGTGTGGAATGAGAGCACCTGATGTTGTCCTGCTCTTTGGCAGCTTCCAGTGCCAGGTGAATTGCTCTGCACACAAAAGGGCCAGAACCAGGCACAATGATCTGCAGGAAATGTCAGTGTTTAAGCACTGTTTTATGCCTTAGGATCCAGCATTCAAATATCTCTTTCTGTTTAGTCTTACAGCCTGTCCCAGGGTGCCACCTTCATCTTCTGAGGGAGGAGAATTCACTGTGACCAACTGTTTTCATTTCCAAAAGGCCACCATGCCCTGGAAGCTAAAGTTCACCTACAACAGTTGTTCTGTCTAATCCGTTCAACTGCTGATTGCAGAAGTTGCTTATCTGTTAATTTTCTTAGAAGATCTAAATTCCTCCAAACTCCCATCAGTAGTCCCTGCTGCACACAGTGTACAGCAGCGTTTCCCTCTGTATCCTGAATTATGGTCTACATTCCAAACTAAGGTTTGGCATTAGCTGCTTAGTTAATATTAGGCTTAATTAATCCAAAAATACATAGGAACATGTGCACAACCATGGCTTTTTTTTCACTTGCAAAAACCAAAATCACATATTTTTCATGTGACAGTCAAGCTCTCAGTGTATTTCTCCTGGGTGTACATATGGCGTGTGCATTGTACCCCGGGCTGTTGAACTTGCAAATGCTTGTTCCTTCTTGATGTTTAGTCGTGCACTTATCATAAAAAGATTTCCAAATTTTTGGATATAATATTTAATATCCAGAAGAAGTGTGCATGTAATCCAATTAGAATAACATTAAAAGGAGAGGAACATCAAGTCTGAATTTTTCATGTATTCCACTTTACAGTAAAAGATCAGTTGCTGTCTCTGGGTTCAGCACTTATTTTCTTGGTTGTCTTGGCTTCCTTGAGCTGCTGAGCCTGTCTCACCTTTTCTGTGTCTGATGTAGAATCTAAATTAGATAAGAAGAAACAGGACATGATTTCAAATTCAGTTTCCTCTACACAGGCAGGATGGCATCAGCTTAAATTGCTTCGATATAATTTTGCTTCTTTAATCCTTCCTCTTCAATCTGTTTCTGTATACATTATATATGTGAATTCTGGGACTGGAAATCTTGCTAATGTAAGTTAAGACATGACAAATGAACCTGACATTTTTCCAAGGAGGGAACCAGTGAACATACTGTATTTATAGCAGTAGGAATGTAGTTTGCTGCTTGTAGAGGAAAAATATATGTTGTATGAGAACTTTAGTGCTGGAATTTGATAAGTGTGTTTAGATGTACTTGTTTCAAGTGATACTGGGTTCAAAGGACCAAAACTGGTTCTTCTGGAAGCTTGAGGTAGGGCTTCACTGAACAGGGGATTTAGGCTCCCAGAAGCTCAGATGGCAAGATGGAGAGTGTCACAGTGCCAAGTTTGAAACTGCAGTGTCTCCAGGATCATCACTGGGCAGAGTGGGAAAGAACTGGATGAAAGAGCTTCTGAAGGTTGGATCTGGAACAATTTAATCTGTGTTAATAGTAAGACTTTCTGTCTGCAAGCTGAGAGTTCACTAGCTGAAGTTCTCAAACACAGATGTACCAACATGCAGAAAAAAATGATTCAAGCCAACCATCTCTGCAAGCAGCTCTTGGTTACTGTGACCTCCTGCAGTTGGGCAGGACTGCAAGAGGAGACAAGCCCAGGTGATCCAGGTGCCCAAGTTGTTTCACCTGAACAAAGATGATCAAAAGTCCTTTGCTTTTTTAAAGTTTTCGCTCTTTATGAGGGTTTCCCCTGAACACAATGAGAATTGCTTGGATGAGATTCCTTTGAGGTGTTCTGTAGAAGTGTAAATTTCTTTTTTCATACCAGGGTATCTGGTCTGGTCTGAATAAGTTTGGGGTTTCTTTAGCAATGCACTACTGACACTCAAACTAGTTGTGGCTAATTCTTGAAAGATTCTTTTGTTGGCTGAACCCTTTGTGTCAAGGGGGAAATAATCACAAAGCTTAGCTGCCTGAATGTAAGATGCAGTGTTTTTCTGTCTTGCTTCTGAACAGAAAGGCTGACTCTACATCTTTTGACTGTTGAACTGCACATTGGGACCAGCTTATGGCATTGATCTGATCCTTGATTCAACAGAAATAGTAAACACTGGAGTGGTCTGGGCCTGATGGATAGCTAAGGTCATAGTAACTTTCATTTTAGCTGTTTTTTAATGGAGAGGGTTATTTCCTAGACAGATTGTTAGACCTATACTTGGCTCACGTGGCTCAAGGAGAAATCCTTTCAGTTCAGGGTTGTACCTTTTGTCCTTTCTTGTCAAGTTGGGAAAATGATGCTTCGTTTTGCTCTAATAAAGAATTCACCTGGTCTCCTCTCTGCATCCTAATTGCTCTCTGGAGAGCACTAAAGTGTGCTTAAGCATATTGTAGCTGTTTACTCCCAGCCTCTGCTGTATGTGCAGTAATGCAAAGTGTTCCATCTCTGCCCTGTCGCTGCAGGCTGGCATGATCCGCACGGACAAGGACGAGTTCTTCATCGAGCCCCTGGAGAGGGGGGCCCAGGAGGAGGAAGAGGGAGGAGGCAGAACACACGTGGTCTATCGCAGAGCAGCTGCCAAGAAGCAGCTTCCTTTGGAGAACGTGGATACCGTGTACAAAGGTAAGGCAGGCTGAGGGATAAGGTGTAGCTGAAGGCACACAGCCAGTGGGATCTGCTACCTCTGGCTCTTCCATCCTTCAAAGCGGAAAGGTGTTCTTCCCCCTGCAAGGAGGGAAAAGTAGGGAAGGAGTCAAATGTTTTGTATGGGTTAAGCAAACATCACAGCAGCCAAAACCATCTCTGGGATGGTGGCAGTGTCTTTACTTTGAAGAGTTTCCTTGGCTCCAGAGATGGCCAGCATAAAGTCGAGCGTCTCCCTGAGCCCCGGGTCAGAGCAGAGGACAGGGAGGGTGGGTGACACAGCAGTGCAGAGGTGGCTGTGCCTGCTGGGACAGGTGGCAGTGCTGGCTTTGCAAAGGAAGGCTGCAACAAGGACGCCAAGTTCATGGTACACGGGCTCCATTGACAGTGTCTTCCCTGGGCTGGATTAGTCCCAAAAGGGAGATAATGGTCTCTTCAGTATGAACACAAACTTTCTTGATTTATTTATGTGTTGCCAAGTGTGGAATTTAACGTACTAAGTATGTGATAGACAGTGATGGAATAGCAAGAATTAAACATAAACACCCATTCTGTGTAGTGTTTTCTAGTTCTCTGATAACTGCTTGGTTATTGCACCTTTTTTTCTGAATAAATAAGGGATGCAAATCTGCTAAGTGGATGTTTTGACAGCTGATGTTAACACTGAAATTAACTGGGTCATTTGAGTGGAAACAACAAAATAGCTACATTTTTGTTCCAAATGTGTGTACCAAACTGCAGAATTATTTGTCACTCATACCCTAGTATTATCTTATTTCAGTATAATGGGGTTTCAAGTATAGGAAGGAAGGAACAGAGAGCCCCAGGGGTGATACACTGAAATTAGGGCCACGTGAACAATATAAAATTCTCAGTATTCAGGTTGGAACAAGGATTAAAAAGAAAGCAAGCAATAGCATTCAACCAAATTTTTTTCTCCCCTTTGGAAATGACCCATGAATTTTGTGGCTGACACAGTGCTTTGCTGGGTTCTTCTGGTTGCCTTTGTACTCACTGTGGAGCAGAGCTGGGTTTTGCAGAAGTCTGAGTGTCACAATCCCAGAAGGATTGGATGGCAGGTATGATGGAAGTTGCTCTGTTAGTAGATGTTTATAAAATTATTGCCTGTTGGAAAATACCAGCCGCTCACTGTGTTTCCTCTTAAACAAAAGAGACTTGATGTTGTTCACACCTTATGGCAATATTTTCGGTTTTGGATGGTAAATATTCCTCAGGAGTAGGAGTCTGGTACACAGAAAAGCACAAACTGTAGATCAGCTTCAGTTCCTGGCACCTGGAACCTGCTCGAGGAGGCTGTGACAGCAGAGATGGGTCTGAGCTGCAGCCTGTCCCTGGCAGCAAAGCCACACACCGTGTCTGATGCCACCAGACTCGGTGTCTGTCACCTCACCTGTGTCAGGGCTGCAGTTTGTAAACTCTGGTAAAAAGGCACAAAGCAATCACAGCCACCAGCCAGCACTGTGGGATTGAAAAGCAAAAGGGAGGCTGAGCTCCTGCAGGCTGGGCTGAGATGCAGCAGTGACCTTGTCTGAGCAGCAGGTGTTGGGCATAGGTAGGAATAGTTGTGATATTTCAAATTTTTAAACTAAAGGAAAAATGCTAAGGGTAATAATCGTCCCCCCCTGTCCAACCCCTCACCTTTTGATTTGTAAACTTGATTAAAGATTACTTTTTATTTTGGAAAAAACCCACTGTTACAAAAAATGAGTAAAAATAAAAACTGTATGGTAAAAGGGATTTTTTCCATGCAATTGTCTTTGCCTTTAACAAAAAAAGTGAACAACCACTTGAAAATGGTTTGTTCTCTACCTTTTATTAAACCTGGCTTCCCACCTCTGATTGCTCTAGGCAAAAGCCATGGACAGAATGTGCTTTCAGAAATTGTAATTTTATTTTCCACTTGGTCTTTTTCCAGAATGCATCGAGTTTTGGTTAACAAACACCAAAATATTCTGGGATTTGGCATTGATAAGCACACTGTGCCGTGTGTTTCCATAGTGCTCTAAACTGATCGATGGGCTGAGTTAGGAAATACTTAGTAGGGCACTTTCAGCATGCTGTATCTATTAAAAAAAAAAGGTTAACCAAGAGCACTCCCCTTCTTTCCAACATCCCTGGAGACAACTGCATTGTTGCCAAATCCCATAAATTTACATGTGATGAATTGTAACACTTGGACTATTTTTAAAGGTCCAGCCTCCAGGAATCTTATGAATATGTGATGATATTTTTTTCCTAGGTGAGCTTCTGGTTCTTTTAACTGCTGATAAAAATTTGTAGTTTCTGGCTGTGTAAATATTTTAAGGTAATGCGTGACACAAAGCTTATGTATTCCATACTTTTTAAAACAGCATCTTTCAAAATCCCATGATATGTTAATTTAATCCCATGATTTGGGAGGGGATTGTGAGTCATGATTTTTGAATGTTTTGGTTTGGATAGATAGATACAAATTCCTTATAAATATTCCTATCTCTGGAACTCTTTTCACAAGAAATAGGACAAGCTGTTCTCTCCTCAGCGAAACAGGAGGTGATGGAATTGAAAACTCCATGAACTTGGAGTTGAGAGGGTCAGTCACCATTTCAGGGTCTTGGGTCTGCAGAGGGCAGTGGCCACGCTGGACCTCAGATGGCACAAGGGTTTGGGATTTACGACTAAATGCAGTTATTTTGGAGGGTGGTTTGCTGAAGAACTCGATGCCCCAAGGCAATGTGCATCCCCCAAGGCTGCCCAGGCACAGAGCTCCAACACGGGGCTGCAAGACAGGGGGACAGAGGTCCCTGGGGCTGGTGGGCAGCTGAGCTCCCCAAAAGATGGCCAGGACTAATGGAAGGTCCTTGACTGCTTGGGAGTGTGGATTCAAAAAAAAAAAAAAAAAAA
>VZRO01007381.1:803946-836825 GCA_013397915.1 Daphoenositta chrysoptera | reverse complement strand
AAAAACCCACCCAAAAAACCAAAAACCAACCAAAAAAACCAACCAAACCCCCAAAAAATTGCATTTTCTGCACCATGGAAATTCTAGATTATGTCAACAGATGTGGTGAGATGGACCTGACAGCAGGGTTTTTCTAGCATATTCCATGCACTGTTATCTATCTTTTATACTACAGTAAGAAAATTTGAGATTTTATTGCATCTGTCTAAAAATTATAAACAAACAAACCCCACAGCCTCCTAAGCCCTGCAGAGATCAAGGTGTGCATCTTGTGTTGTGAATGCTCTGCTGACGTGCTGGGTTTTGAGGAGTGGAATGTGCTGGGAGAGATCTGCCCTGCCCTGATTTCAGACTGTGCCAGGTTTGCTTCTGCATTTACGTAAAACGTTATCAGAAGATTGGGAAATGTAACTACTTGTTTTGGCAACCTGAATCATTTGTTTTGACTGGTGTGGGATTATCTGGGGTTTGGGAGAGTCACAGAGTACGGGGTGTAATATTTCTGCCCAGTCTTCCCCTCAAACAATGCTATTTGTTAATGTACTGAAAAAACGTAAGCATCATATTTTAGGCAAGTAACAATCTTCAGCAGAGTAGTACTGTGAAAGTCTGTGTGAGCTCATGACAAATTAGGCTAATTGTTTCAGAAAGAGAAATATTTTCGTGTAGTGCCTGAAATACTGCAGGTGTGGTGAGAATAAATCCTATTTTCTCTGGCAACTGCTTTTAGTGCTTGCATACATATAATAATTTATCTTCCTCTAGATAAAAATAAGCAGCATGTTGAACATATTTTAATATTTCCAGTTGAATTCCTTCTTACAAACATGAGAAATGTTTCTTGATAGCAGTAAAACTACCTACATAATAGAATTGGAATTAAATAGATAAGATAGAGTGGGTTGTTTTTTCTTGAAACTGCCAGGTTTTTGCTTAAATGTTCTTTGGATGTTAACTGAAGAGATGGTAAGTATTTAATTAATGGTTATGATGAGGCCTGGAAAGCCAGCTTGATTTTTGCCTCTAAAGGCAATCTGATTATCAAGCTTGTAAGCTTTTCTATCACATTTCCCCAGCTAAATTACTGTGTCTGTTATGTTGATCAGCTGAGAGGAGATGATTGCACTGAAACTTCCTTAAGGTTCGCCTTTTCTCTAAAAATCGTTGTTTAAATACAGTGCTCTGAGTTTTATTGTATTACTTGATTGATGAGAAACAGAAACTCAGCTTTAGTGACAGTTTTATTTACTGTGCAGATGAAAGATGACCTTAGCCAAGAACAGTTTATTACTGACGAAGACAGTAAGGTAACTCCCCGAATGTGCTTAAACCAGAAAGTTGTTGTTTCTGTAAGTGCCAATTAAATCCCTTGGAATGGCCAAACTCAGTCTGACACAAGTCCCATCATGAACAGCTCTGGGCTGACGGGGGGACAAACCCACAGCCCCTGCTGGAGACTTGTGACCCCTTCCCATGGCAGCACTTGGGATTGCTGGAGGTCAGACCTGCAGAGGGGTTGAATGATGTGATCATTTCATGTGACCCCATGATCTCCTTCCTGGGGCAAACCCCATAAATTTTTTTTTTTTTTTTTGCAAATTTTTCAACTGTTTCCTTTTTTTACATTGAGGGGTTCTAAAATCCCCCTGGCATAAGCACATGACAGTCAGGTAAAAAGAGAGGAATAAGTAGAAGCCAGCTTCTTCCTGACAGGCCCAAAACTCAGCAGAACAGAGCTGGTCCACAGTCCTGTCACTGGCATCCCCTGGCCCTCCACGATGCCAAAGGAAAACACTCTTTGATGTTTAGGAACCCCGGAAAGTTAGGGGCCAATTCAGCAGGAGAGAAATCCATGTAAATTTAAGCTGAAACAACTCCACTCTCAAAGTTTTTTTGAGAAAATTGAAAGTTAAAAATATGATAAAGTTGTAACAACTCACTTGCCAAAGCTTTGCAGGTTTTGGAGATGATATTTCAGAGGAAGACTCCTCCATCATAGTCCATCAAACTGTCAATGCCATTGATTTACTAATGTATTTAAATTACTCTTTAGAAACCAATGTGCATCTGGTGTATATTTTTCTGGATTGCCTGAAACGACTCAGATTGGCTGCTGGCTGGCCAGTTGCCATTCTAATTTACACAAACTTTCCTGGTTACCTTTGCAGGGGAACAGTTTCTTCAGGAAACTGAAGTTTCTCCAAATCCAATCAATATTTCCTCTCAGCCTGCACTCTTGCTGATTAATTACTGTTCCCTTATTTTGCAGTCAGTAAGACTCTAATGACAATATTTTTTGTCTCCTTCCTACATCATCTGTGCATGATAAATACATCTGTCTTTCTCTCCTGTCTTGGGTTTTCTCTGAATTCCATATTGCAGATTCATACAGGTTTCTGGGAAGAGGAAGAGGAAGATTGAGAATTCAGTTTCAAATCAGCTTTTGATCCAGAAGCAAGGCTATGCACTCCTGGGAAAAACAAGACTCCAGAGAGTGATTGGTCTTAGGCCCTGGGATGTCACCCTTCCCAGCCATCTGCATTACTGCTGATGAGGCAGTTCCTTGCTTGCACAGGCAAATCATTGCAGTAATTTTGGGGGAAAATCTAAAGGTTTCTACTTTTATAACATTGAAGTAAATCATGTGGAATGATTAGGTAAAGACTAATGAACAATGCTCTTAAATGCACTTGATGGGAAATGCAAGCAATGGACTCTTTTTCTCTGTAGTTGATGGAATTTTCTGCCATGCACTTCCTCAGTGAATGGCCTTAGCTGGGCCATAGAACGGTGTCAGTCAACCCTCCCAGTGCTTTAGGGGTAGTCAGTTTCATTTTCCCTGGAAATAAAATTATTATGAAATTAAATGAATTTTTTTTTCTTAATATCAGTAATTTTGCTCAGTTTTTCTGACTGGGGACGTGCTCATGTAACTAAAGATGCGTGGTGAGGCATATGCATATCAGGACCACAGCAAAGCTGTGTGGGCTACCTTTGCAGTGGGCTTTTTTGAATTTCAGAGTGCTTTGGGAAGTATACTGCATCTTCAAAGGATTTTTCTTTCAATTAAATATCTCCTTTTTCCAGGTGCTCTAAATCGCTTCCAGAATGATTGTACGTTCATTAATTAGTTTCTCATTATTATTTCTTCATGAAATCAAATCTGTAGCTGCTGCAGCACCATTTTTTTTCACCAGGAACATCAATCCTCTTGTTCAGAGGTAAAAATTGGTGGGGTGGCCTGGAGCTGGAGCAAAGCTGCCCCCTGGTCCAGCTCCACTATGGGCTCCTGGCAGTGAGCTGTCATCTCCCTCTCCCACAGCCCCCACTAAACTGTAATTAACTGTTGCAAAACTATTATTATCTTCCTGGAATACAGGGACATAATAATAGTATGTGAAGAAGCTCGGTTTCTGTATTTGTCCCTGCCTTTCTCATTAGGCAGCTTGGGATCCACACAGACTTTGAGGAAACACTTCAGTGCAGGCTCAGCTTCGAGCAGGTGCTTAAATTGATTTCAGTGGGATTCAGATATGTACCTTAGGCTAAATGGTTTTTTTACTCTGAATGGGTTTCTGTTGTGGGTATGAGGCAAGTTACTGGAGCAAGTTACTTCCATTCAGATATGCATCGATTAAGGGAGAACTACTTAACTATTTGTACTTGTTTAAATATCACTGATTCACCTCTATCGACAGCTAATGTAAAAATAAAATTAATTTAATTCTCGGCTGATGAGTTCATTTTAGCTTCTCTGCTAAATTCAAACTCTATAAGGCTCTCCAAAATGATTGCTGTGAACAGCTTACAGCTGGAGTTGAATATTACCAAATGTTGATAAATATAACAAAATTATAATAAAGCTGATATTGGTCTATAAAACAAGTTTCCAGCTCTCATACGAATACTCCTGCAAAATTTTGTGATCAGCTCTGATGAAAGTACAGAGAAAGCACTCATTTTACTTCTCACATCCTTCTATCAATAAATTCAGCTTTGGGGGTGTGTGAAACTGAGGTTGATTAATCACTTGTTTGCGTTTACATTTAGTCAACACTTGTTTATAAAGACAAAACATTTTCAGCAGTCTTCATTAAAGTTAATTTTTATTCTTCCTTCTAATATCCATTGATCTCACAATCCTTAATGGATTTAGCCTCTCAGTCTCCTGGGAGGAAAGAGAGAAGAAAATATTTGCCTTTTGGACAAGGGTAACATAAACCTTGTTTTCAGTGCAAGCTGACCCTGTGTCTTGCTGGGAAGAGCCCGTGGAAGGGCAGAGGTCACTGGAGCAGTGAAATTGGGAAGCAGTTGGGAAGTCAGGCTTTGCCTCCAGAGCCCCAGCGAGAGCTCTCGTGTGTGAGGGTGTGCAGCCTCCCACAGGCGTGTGGGGAGGTTTGGCTTATGAAAATGTATGTGCACACCCACAAGGTTTTTGCAATTTCACATTTACTGGTGTGTTTTTCTGTGAAGTGTCATCCTGTTGGGGTTTGTTTATTTACAAGCTGTGTTCGTGTTGTCCAACCTGCTGAGAAAAACAGAGGATGGCGAGGATCCAGCGGGTCCTGCCAGGCTCAAAGAGGGAGAAACTTGTTCACAGAAAGACCTTAATATTCTGTCCTGACAAACTGAAAGTGTTGTGCAACCCGTATCTCTGTTTAGGAAATGGATTCTGAAAGTGAGGATTCAAAAATATGGGTAGCATGTAGTGTTTGCTGTTTTGTACCATGGGCTTCAAACTCTGTGTTTAATAACAATACACAAAATAGCATCTGGTAGGCATCACTAAAATAAGCTCTAGTAGAAAATGCTGATAAGCATTTTCAATTTAAATTTTTTTCTGACAAAAAGTGGCATAAATTTTGTCTGCTGTCCATGATAATGATGATGCAGTGGTTTGATGAGCCTGACAGACATCACCAAGTGAAAGCAATGAGCAAGCCCAAAGCTGCAAGAGAGATGGATGTCCTTCAAACATTCCATTTCTATCATTTCTCACAACAGGAGAGCCACATATGAGGCCTTGTGAAGTGGTTCAAGGATTAAAAATGTTTTCCAGCTGGTTCTGACTGTTCTCTGCTGCGTGCTCCTCGTGGGCCAGCCAGAGCAGCAGTGCTGTGTGGTGCTGGTGTCTTGGTGCTTGCAGAGGGGGCACTGGAAGGGTCTCTGTGTTTATGGTGGTGTGAGCCCAGCTGGAGAGTGAGAAGCAAAGGGCTTGGTCTTTCTCTGCACTAATTTCCCTCTTTGCCACCAAACACGTCCCTACACCCCTGTGTTGCTCATGAGCATTTTAAAGGTTTAAAGGAGAACCTTTCAGTGCCCCACAGCTGGTGCTGCAGTCATTATTGGGCACCTTCAAAGCAAAAGCCACTGCCTGAACTAAAGGGCTGTTTGTTTAGCTGACTGTGTATACAGTGAGTTATGCATCATGTAATGTATTTAATCACTGCATTATGCACTGTTCCCTTTAAAAGCTCTTCTTCCCCCTGCCCTAAACCCATAGCCAGGACTCCTGCTTGTCCTGCCTCCCCCTTGCAGCCCCAGGTCCTGCGTGGGTCAGTGAGACCCAGCAGTGCTGAGGGAGCTCAGCAGGGCAGGCACTGCTGCTGGGTGAGCTGGCAGGATGGAGGGCTCGGAGCATCTCTCCTGCCTTTTGTAGACAGGGTGAGAGGAGGATGCAGCTTTCTGGGCCAGATTCTGCCCCTGGTGTGTGCCAGTGCAGGGATGAGCAGGCAGGCTCGTGTTTTTCTGAGGTTTATGCTTTAGCCAAGCATGTGTTACACCCTGCAGGAGGTGGGCAGTCCACCTGTGGTAACCCGGTGGTTGGTATGAATTAGGTGCCTGGTCTGCCCAGCCTTGATTTATAGCTAAAGCCTGTGTTGGGTAATAACTTTCCATAACCATTTTGTGACTCTTCCTTTTTTTGTGTGTGTGTTTTTTGTGTTTTGAGTTCTCTAAGCAGTGCTTGGGGCTGCTTGGACTTTTTAGGTAAGAATAACTTTCATTTGAAGAACAAGCAACAGCAGTGTTAACTTTCTTTTCAGGTAGTGCAAGGCTCCTTTCCCCTGTGCTTTCCTGAAATTCTAAAAGGCAAGAGTGTCTTAGCCCAGGAGAAAAACATCCATATTTTTGATTACAGTTGCTTTGAATCTGCAGTTTGCTAACAGTAGTGAATGAATTCCTTCTTGAAAATTTGTGCTTTTTCATAGAGCAGAAACACTGTTTTGAAACAGTGGGATAAGTGGGATAAAGTAGTAACAGAAACTGTTACTGCAAACTATGAGTGCAAACTCTGATTTTTCTAAATTATTGTGTTACAAATGATTTAGAATTATTCTTCTAAATATTTTGTCCCAAAATGTGTAGATCATAAAGTCCCACATATGTGCTTGCTGGTAATAGTTTGCATTTAAATGTCTTTGCTCATTTGAATATAAACCTCAGGAGTTGTTTTACTTAACACTTGCATATTAAATTACAAAGGGTCTGTCAGGAGGACTGGCTTGGACCACGATGTATTTTCAAGCCAAATAATGGCTATTTGTTAATATAGACGTGTTTTCTTGATCCCTGCAACACTGCCTGCACACACCTGCATCCTGATACTCCATTACTGAAACTTTACTATTGTAATTAGAGCAAAAGCATGGTCTGGTAATTGGTTTAAACCAGTGTAACACCATGCTAATGACAGATCAGCCCTCTCTCTCACTGGCCACAGTCTCTTGCCAGCTGTTGCTATCTGAGCCTCGTTGCTGGAGGGGATGCAGCCAGCAGCTGGAAGGTGTTGGATGCTCCAGCAGAGCCAAGGCAGGCAACTGAGTCACTGCATTGCTTTCCTCGCTGCCCATGGAGAGCCTGTGCTCCGCTGGCTGCGTGTCTTGAAAGAGACCCTCAGAGAGTGGCACCTGGTTCTGGTGTCCACTTGTCCCATCCCCACGCAAAAGGTGAAGTCTCCTGCAGACCAACAGGTTCCTAATTTTCTAAGGGATATGGTTGCTCAGCTCATGGAACTGCAGTGCTTGTTAATGCGTTGAATACCGTGTATTTCGTTTTTCAGCAGGTTCTTTGATTAAAAGCCTGAGATGCATCTTTGCTCTTCCTTTTATCTCTGAGTTTTTGTGCCGTCGCTTCCTTGTTCCAGCTCTCTGTGTGTGCTTGGACCATCTGGCACGGCTCGGCTGCCCGTCAACGTGCGCTGCTTTCAAGGGGAAAAATATTAATCACAATCTGGATGACGAGGGGGTTAGGGATGGCTTTTATTTCCACTTCAGAGCTGACGGTTCCACAGGTGGGCAGTCCTTCAGGGAAGGTTTCTCAGCAGCTTTGGCAGTGTTGCCCGATGGGTGCGTGCCCAAAATCCCGCAGGAGCAGCGGTCCTTGGCGGCCCCGCTCCGCAGCCCCTCGCTGCTGCCCTGCTGCAGGAGCCTCTCGGTGCTAGGATCACCTTCTTTACTGCTGCTGGGCTCCAGACAGTTGTCCTTGGAACAAAATTCATTTCCCTGGGCTCTGCTCCACTTTGCAGGGTTTAGTCATTAGGGACTGTCAATTTTAAGAGACATGGGTTATTTTCTTTTCCTAGTAACACTAATATTTTAGCATTGCTTCAACAGTCACAGCTTTGTAAACACTGGAGTGATTATTTACAGAACGTTTGAGGAAGGGTTCTTTTACCCAAAGAGCGAGTTGCACATAAGACATGCTCAGTCTAAAAGTAACCTGAAAAGACAAGCCTAATGGTGGTTTCTATGAACTGCCACCTGTGGGATTTTTGTAAACTTGTAATCTTGTCAGGTATCTGTGCACTTTGTGACCATGTCTGTTTGCCTGTCAAGGAGATCTTTTTTCCTGTGGTACGTGTGGAGGCATATTGCAGTTGTTGAAGGCGTTTGCAGATTGAGAATGGTGAGAGACACTAAAAAATGTTTTGTGCCTGAAGCAGCTGCCTCCAAAATGCCCAGCCCTGCACATCCTTCAAAAACCACCTTGCATGCTTAGCAGGGAAAGTTTACCTTGTTACTGCAGGGCTTTTTTTTAAACTTTTAAATAAAAATAAACCATTTTTTTCTTTTCTCAGTCTCTTTTTTTTTTTTTTTTTTTTTTTTTTTGTTTTTTCTTTTGTGAAGTATTTTTCAGAATAAATGGGTGGTGTGGTTTTAAGTGATGCAGGTTTTGGAATGGGTCTTTGAGTGTGGGGAGTCATGACATCATGGAAACGTCATTCTTCCACAGATCAGCAAACCCAGGTCACTTCATGGGAAAGGATCTGGTGTAACTGGTACCAACAGTACCTAAATAGTGACACGAGAAACTGCCCTTGCCTGACTATTAAAATATATGAAATTAGCAGGCACTGAGAATTACATCTTATGAGCTGTTTTGTTGTTGCTGAGTGGGCAGCAATCCTGTTTGTCTAATTGAGCTTCGCTAGATCATAGTGTTCAGAGTTCATTCATCATACTGGGTTTCTTTCTTTCTAGGGTTTTCCATTTTTAGAGAAACCCTGTTATATATAGTAATGAACACATTGCAGTTGAGCGTGCCTTTTTCCCTGTGGAGCAGGGCAGAAGTTTGGATCTCATTTTACAGAGCTCTCATCTACATTTTATTCACAATGAAACTGGGGATGCCAAACCCTCGTTATTTGGGGCTTGTATCTATTTGTTATGTGGCTTTTAAAGCAGATTTTTTTTTTTCAATACAGCAAAATATGTATTTCTTGAGGTTGGGAAATCAGATCTTTCAGGGGCCTGAGCTTAAAATGATGTATTGTCTAAAGTCATAGATTAAATCTCTGCTTGAGTCCTTCACAGGCTTGCTGGCTGTTCTTTCTGCCAGTTCCATGTAGCCTTTTCCCAGTCCCTCTTAAAAAAGTGTTGACTAAAGAGCAGGCTGAAAATCATACATGTTAACTTTATATTCTACTTGCAAGCTGAAGTTTTTTTTGCTTTGTTTTTCTTTAAGCAGAACCTCTGGAGACTTGTTAAACTATGAAATGGTTACGAAAAAGCAGCCCAAAGGCTCTAGCTAAGGATATTAAATGTCCTAGGAAGCCCAAAAATGCTGCTCCAACTTCAATGGAGTAAAATATAAGAAAAGGGAAAAATCTGATTTTGAGTCATTGTAAGGTGACTTGAATATAATTACTAAATTTCCAGGTATTTTTCCAGGATATCCCAATTAAATGTGTGCAGAGAAATGGATGGTATTGACATTTCCATGGCAACCCATCGTAGCATTTCAGATATTAACCTGCAGGTCATATATTACTGAAGCAGAATATTTTTGGAAGACTGGCAAAATCTATCAGTCTACTGCAAAATGCGCAGGCAACAGCATAGCAACAAAATGCAGATGAGAAAACACAGTCTTTAAGTTTTGTTTAAGCCTCCACTGGTGGTGTGTAACATCACATGCCAGCCCCAAAGGGTTAATTTCTGCCATTTTTTGGCTGTGGATCTGGTTTGTGTTTGTGGCTGGATGTAGAACAGAGGTGAGATGATTGCAAAAATGTTTTAGCAACTCTTATTTTGCTTTAATTCCAGGTGCTAACAGATTTTTGGGAGGTGGCCCTTTGTGCTTTTGTTCCGCTGGTCATTGGCGATGGTGGTGGGATATGGGTGGGAAGGGCACGCAGCCTGAGTTGGTGAAGCCTCAGATCTCTGTGGAGGTGTTTACTGATCCACAATGATGGATTGCCTGCTGTTCCACATGGGAGCCTCTTACCAGACGTCCTGAGGAGAATTAGATGTTCTTTTGTGCTGCTGGAACCCTGGAGAAAAACGCCAGCAAAGGGCAGAGCGTTCCTTGCAAGGGAACTGGTGTGTCTCGGCTCTGGAGACCTGCAGCAGGTCAGATTGATTGCCCTGGCAGGATTTACAGGCCCTGTGGGTCTCAGGTCAGGCAGCTGGGAAGCCTGATTGTCTCTGAAGTGACGGCAGAGGCATTTCCAAGAATCTTCGGGAAAAATAATCCCCTTAGCCAGGAGGCCACATTTCTTCCTTGAAATTATTTTAATTTTTTAAAGTTTTTCAAAGGAGAACTTGGAGTCTTTGCAATGTGAGATGGAACTGTGCTCCCACCAAATAAATTACAGTGTTTCTTTCAAAATCCCTGTAGGCAAGGCGTGATGGCTAATTCTCACAGACCTTATATGAATGCATTTTCTGGGAACTGCCTTTGTAACTATAAATTACTGGTAGGCAAGTGGGTTCAGCCAAGCCAAGCCGTGCACTTGATCCTGTTCACACTGATTTTAATGGAAAAATTCCCAGTGAGTTTAGTGGGGGCAGACCCAGTGCAAGGCTGTGGGAAACTGGATGTCTGAATTTGCCTGAATTGCAAAGTGTCTTTGCTTCTGTTTAGAATAATTTTGTACCTTCTGGTTTCATGATTTACTTTGAGATTTTGTAACTTGAAGTTACGTTAAGAATTGAGCATTGAGAACATGACCTGTGCATTGCTAATTATTGAGTGTGTGGATGGGCAGGATGGAATGGACCCAGGTATTCCTGATGAAGCTACACTGCAGAGGTGCTTGCTCTCTAACATTCCTTTTATGTCTGTTGAGAGACAGCAGCATCTTGCATTGCTCATGAAAAATTATCAGGGCTCCTTTGAATATATATTTATTTTTCCTTGGTTTCCTGCTGCACAGCTTGCAGAGGTTGTGTGCTTTGTGCTGCTTTCCAGTTGCAGCAGATGTGCTTTCACCACTTAGGACACAGACTTGTGACAATGTCATGCACGTTCATCTCATTTGCTCAGAATTCAGGCAGAGTCTTTTCCTCCCTTCAGCAGCTCTACCACCAGGAGATGGGTTTTTTCCTCCCCACTTATGCTTTGTCCATACCGTCCCTTATGTCAAGAAACACATCATTAGTTTCAACAAATTCAGCCAATTTGTCATTAATGAACCAGATAAGAAGCTTCCAGATCAAAAGAGACCAAGTTATTTGTCATGGGATTTCAGTGCTGCTCCTTTTTGTTTTAATGAGCACTGTCTTTCTTCTCTCACCTGGTCAGGTGCACCTTCCTCCAGTGTTTGCTAGATGCATTCAGAAGTGGGGTCTAATTTTGTCAAACTCTGTCAGTAACAATTGCACCTCCATTCCTCCTTATGCTTTCCAATTAAATAATTGTCTGAATTTTCTTTGTACAGCTCTCTCTTTGGGTATGCACTTCACTGTGCTCAATCTCATTATTCCATTCATACTTTGTTTTTAATCCAATTTGCAGGAAATACATAGTGCCTTCTTTTCCCATAGTACTTTCCAAAAATCACTGCTTTGTGTGGAAGTAGAAGTATCTTTTCATCCCTCTACTCCAATTTTCTGAAAACTACTCAACTGATTTCAATAATTGATTGAATTCACATTGGGCTGTGTTTCTGTATGTTTCTTCAATTCACCAAAATTATTTCAGCTCTACAGTGTAGCTGCAAGAAGTCTAAAATTTTGACTCATCAACTCTGTTGTTAATCGTTGTTCTTCCACTTCCTTTCATTTTGTCTTGTCCAGCTGAGTCACTTTTTTTTTCTTTACTTTTTTTTTTAACAACAATTGGTCTAATTTAGGTCGCCAGGTGATGTCTTGGTGATTCCTATGTTTCCCAGATATCCTAGTGTCTTTCAGGCTTCTCATCCACATTTTCCAAGGAACCCATCATGCCCTCTGAGTATTTTGACCACTTTATGCCAAGATGTCATGTTACATGAGGCCTTGACTGCAGTCATTTTGCTTTCTCCCAGTTTATAGTGGAATTGTTGGATGAATTTGATATTATGTTAGCATTTAGAAGAATTTCTCATTCATGGGCAAATTTGGCTTGAAAAACAAAACCTTGCTCCTCAAATCCCAAAATAACCATTAAATCCAAGCAAAGCACCTCATAATTCTGATATAACTAAAAAGGATAGAAATACACTTCCCTGGGCACTAACACCAAAAACATCCTGCAGTATTGGTCTCTCCACATTCTTCCAGAAGTCATTGTCATGTGCAAATGCCTTTCTCACTTCCTTCATAATAAAGATAAATAGTTCAAGTTTTTCAAAACCAGCTTCAAGTTCTTTAGATACTCAGGAGAAATCACTGTCTTCAGCTTTTATAGAAAGGATCTCCAGAAGATAATTTTATTGGTTTCAGGATCTGAAGGGAGAATCAATAAGGCACCTACAGACTTTGAAGCTCCTGGTCTGACCTCTGTATTCCCATTATCTGCTCTCCTCTTGTTTCTCCCTCTCACAGTCACTTTAATGACAGTGTAAGCCCTTGGACTTCATTTCATTTCACGTTTGACTCTTTAAAAAAACAAAACATGAAGTGCTTAACAGGATGTTTCAGAAACACTGCCAAGAGCTCGGGGTGAATTTCCTTCACTTGGAAGTGCTGACCTCAGGCTGGAAGAGGAGGCTGCTGTGGAAATCCAACTGGGACCTGCTCTCCCTTTGCAGAGGGGTCTAAAGACACACCATGGCTGCAGGTGCTTCCTTTGCCCCAGGCTCCTGCCCTTTGCAAGGAGAAAACTCCTGGGAGTTTTGCTCAGAGCGTGGCCATGGGGTGCCCTGTCCCTGCCAGCCCCAGTCCCTTGGCTCCCGGGCTGGCAGGGTGGGGACACCAGCACAGCTCACCTGAGCCTGAGGAGGAGCAGCTCGGTGCCCTGTGTGATGCTTCCCTGCCAGCACGGTGGGCAGGCAAGGTGGAACAGCCCAGGGAGGAGTGAGGAAGCAAGGCAGGAGTGCCATTTAGTGTCTGCTTGTACAGAGAACTGTATGCTTGCAATATGTTTTGCCTTCTGCTGGCAGTCCTGGTGTGAAAAGCAGCATAGCTTAATTAGGCAGTGTCAAGATACTCGAATCTTCCAATCTGCCTTCCAATCTGAAGTGTTGTTCTTTGCTGATTTAGCTGTATCTTGCAAGAAGTCTATATACTTATGGCTAAATGATTGAGTTGCATGAAAAATTTCAGTGTCACCTGATTTTTGATGGATTTTTTAATAGGACTTGGACAAATCTGTCAGGCTCCGTGGATCATCATTCTGTCAGGATTTTCCAAAAAGGGATCTGTGTGTGCTTTGACCAGAGTGAATCTGCAGCATCCAAGTTGTGTGGGATTTAATATGCAAGAGTGGGATTCGTTGTGCTGCATGTCCTGCAGCACTGGTCCAGCTACACGTTGTAATCCCAGTCCATACCAGTTACATCCTGGTTGCAGCACGTGCTCAGGAGATTTCAGAGCATGCTCCTAACATGTGAGACAATGCTGAAGGATGTCCCAAATTTACTGGGTACGTGTGTGGCTCACTTGTTCCAGTTCCTTGCAGCAGCACCAGATTTCCTGGGCTTCTGGAGCCAGTTACCTCGTGGCCAGTGCTTTTCCTTGGAGGAGTGGTTCAAAACACCTGTAGCTTGGTCAGGCATCTGGACATACAGAAATGTGAGGTGAACAGCCAGCGTTCTCTAATTCCACCTGGGCGAAATTTCTGGGAAGATAAAGAGAAGAAGCAGGAGAAAATCTGGGTGAGCAAAATAATGTCAAAACCTTGGTCTTGGCAAGGGCTTTGTTAGGATGGTGTTTGATAAGAATCAAGTTTCAGTGGGTTTTGGATTGTGTAGTTGAAAGAGATGAAGCTTTCTTTGCTAAACTCAGAATGAAGAAGACAAAAGGAAGTTGTTATTGGGTAAAGAATTTTTTTCTTACTAGAACCATCTTCCCCTGAAATATGAAAGATCCTTTCCAAATGCAAAAGTTATGCAAACATGTCTGAATATAGAAGTGAAACTGGAAAGCAGTGGGTTTCTTCTGCCAGTTTTGCAGGAGGCCACCCACAAAGGTATATCTTATTTTTTTCTCTTTCTTGTTTTGTTTTTTTTCCCTTCTGGAAAAATACAGAAAAATTTTGGCCAAAATCTGAGCCGATTTTGATTTTATAGCCTTTCTTATCAAAGCAGGATTGAAATGTAGCTTGAATTTTCCAAGTAATGTATTATTAGCTGAAGGGAAAAAAATAAAGTTGAGGATTTTCTTGTTTTGGTTTATCACCAAGTAAGTGACTTGGTCACTAAGTCCTTGATTAGACAGATTCATACATAATAGCCTTTGTCTACATGAGATGGAGAAGCATTTAGTCAGACTATTTGGTGTAAGCCATTTGCCTTGCTATTAGTTGGTGCTGACTGTATTTTTGTCCTAGCATTGAGTCTTTAATAATGGTTTACTGTATTAAAATCAAAGTCCTGGTTTGATTTGATATTTCCCATCTGTTTTTTGACTCTGGTATTCTCAAATTTTACTCGTCTTTAAGAGGCTGTAACTTCCTATTCTGCATATCCACTCCCTCTGACCAAAGGGACAGGAAATGTACTTAATTTCTGTGTAGCCCACAGAAATGCAGGATTCCCTGTGGAGGGACACTCTGCAGTGCTTACAGCCCACCCCCTCTCCCCAAATCTGCCTCTCCCCGCACCGCTCTGCCTTCCATTGATGGATGATTTCTCAGTGCAAGCAAAACCATAGAAATGAAGTTAGAATGTGAGTTGTTTATCGTTCTTTTAGAAGCTCTCTGCAGTCACTTGTACAGCAGGGTCATTATCCTCTGTCTGCTACGGAAATGATCTCCTTGGTCCTTTGGTGCACCCTGAGCCCCGTCCCACCACTCCCTCCTGTGCATTGTTCAAACTCATTTAGCAGAATTCCAGAGGAAGAAATTCAACAATTTCCACTTGGAGCCTACATTGCAGTCTAAATGATCTCACTGCTTAAAAATGTTTTCTTGGGTCTAAGTTTAATAATTTTTCACAATCTATCCTTTGTAGCTATCCCTCCCCCACTTTCTTCTTAAAAAAAGTTCCTTCTCTTCCATGTGCCAGTGTTTTGTAGACATATAAGCTGTTATCAGGTTGTCTCAGCCATCTTTCAATCAAGATGTACTTTTTAGTTCCTGTAGATCATTATTTTTTTTCTTCATCTTTATGTAAATACAGAAATCGTACTAATGTAACCTCCTGTAGTTAAAATGATACAACCTCGCTGGTGTCGTTGTGTAACTTCGTTCTGTGGGAAGACAAACTCTGCTTGGGATAAGGCACCTTTATCCCAGTACCCACACTGGTGCTTGTACTGATAATTATCACCCAGAAGGTAAGTGATCTAGGACAATAAGCCAGAAGGATGCCTTTAAGTGAACAAAGATTTCCACACCCTTAAAACAAGAAAAATATAGCAATGGGTAGGCAGCTTGGCAGCAGAGTCCTCAGCTGAGTAAATGTGTGTCCTTGAGCAGAGTTCATGTTCTGCTGTGGTTTGGTGGTGTTGGATGGAGGAATGACTCTTATTCATACATTTGTATTCCCAAATAAGTCTCAGTGATTAAAACATCCTGACTGAGCAGAGTTGTTTTTTATGGATTCAGAACTGGGACAAAGTAATGTTCAAATGTGGAGGCCGCTGTTAATCCTGCAGTGCTGTTTTGACACTGGGTGTAGTTATTTTCTGTAAGGGATGCTTTTCCAGAGTTGTTTTGGCTGTATGGTGTTGGAATAGTATCACATCCTGACTTAGAATTTATAAAGGTTTCAGAGTTAATCAAATGTAATGACGACCAAAACCCTTAATAATGTGAGTGTTGGATTCCTAGGTCAGTGTCATATGGAGGCTTTTTAAGAGTTGGAGTTGTTAACTTTCAATTACACTGGTGATGGTCCAGAACTCTTCAAGGACATTGAGTTTATTGAGATTGCACCAAATATCTACCAGCACAACTCAGAGTTGACTCTAGTCCCACCTTTTTCTTTTCCATGTGCTAAATGATCTCAAAAAATGGGGAGAATGTGATTCTCTGCAAAGAGAAGAGAAGCTCAATGTCTGTGCTGTGGTGTACACTAACTAAAACATAGGAACTGGCACCAGAAAATTCCAAGCTAATATAGCCAACCTATTTCTTTAAATGGTTTGCTCATCAGTTCACTACAGTCTTTGCTATTAAATCATAAATGTCAAAAAGCTTTAAAGGATAGGTATTATCTAAGAATGTTTTATCCAAAATAATAAATCCTTTCTTGTTCCTAGAAATGGTGCAGTAAAAATGTGTTCAATCCTAATCATGTATTAAGTTTTAGGTGTTTAGATGTGAGAATCTTCTGGTTATCTGTGATTACCCTGTGAGTGGCTCTGTTGCTGTGACACTGAGAACCAGACATCTCTGCTTAGAATGTCTTTGGCCTCAATCCCCCTGATCTCAGGGTACTTTCCAGTATGAATGTGTTTTGTTATTACCAATAATAAAAAGATGTAGTTCTGTTAGTGCTACTTCTGCATTGCCTCCTCTTTAAACATTTGCACCAAGAAATTTTGCCCAAGGGCAGGGCAGGCTGGCCAGGACAGGCCCAGTGGCACTGACTTGGGCAGCTGCCATCCGTGTAATCCTGGAGAAATCTACCTAAATCCTCCAAATCAGAATTTCATGCTCCCTGTATGAGGCTGGGTGTGAAATTTTAATTTGCACTTGTCAGTCTGAAGTAAGGGGAAAAGGGAAAGCAAAAAATAAAAGGCATATGATAAATTTCACACTTTCCCCCGAACAAAGCAGCGCGGTTCTTTCCTCCAGGCGCCTCAATGAATCTCCGTGTGGGCAGCTGGAAGCTGGGGTTTATCTGGAGAGGTGGCAGAGTTGTAAGCAGAGTGGGTAGTGTCAGCTATCGCTGAGTTTACATGGTGCTTCCTATTATTGAACTCGGATTAATTGTGTTAAAAATTTGCCAAACCTTCCTGGTTTGGGCTGAAGGTTTTTGTGCCAGGTGTCTGCCAGGGCTGAGTTACACTGGAGGCTTGGGCCGGGTTGGTTTTGGCAGTGCTGGTCAGGCTGTACTTGATGAACGGAGTAAAAACGGCTCTCCAGGGAGAAGCTGCTTTGGGTTTTGTTTTCTGTTTGCTCTCCAGAGTTTCCCTTCATCCCTGCTCTGATGACTGAACTTTCTCCAGGGTTTTTCTCTTATGCTCTAACTGGATGTTTCACAGTCACTAATGCATTTATTTTTATAGCCCTTCACAAGAAGGGAGTGTTTTTTCCACATCTTACGGAGGAGAGAACCAAGTAAGCAGTGGTTGGAGCTTGAACTTCCCTTGTGTTCTGACAGGCCCATTTGAGGCACCTTTTATTTGAGTGCTTTAAACAGTCAGAACACGTTGAGCAACTGTAATGCCCAGCTGCAGACCGAGGTGCTTGAGGCTTTTGAAAATCCAAGGAAGATGTTTCAAGCCAGATGGTGTGGCACATACTTAGTGGTACCTGCAAAGGAAAATCTTGGTGGAGCATGTGATAGAGCAGAGTTTGCTTCTCCACACTTCTCATCTTTTGCAATGTTTCATAAAAGATATTCCGTGGAAAATTATTTACAGTCCTCTCCTGAATCCTGTCTATGCATGTTTATTTCTTGCACGGTCAAGGGTTCAATGGAAAAAAAAGTATGTGAAGCTCTAGAAATCTGCATCATAATCCATAAGGGCTGGGGTTCAGGGTTAGGGTCACACGAGCACTATTAAAGCATTTTCAGTAAGCAACCTTTGTAGCTGAGAAAACCTTTGACACTGATGCTGTAGAAATGCTATTATAACATGGGATTTCTATTTTTCGGCATTAGAGAGCTGAAAGGATCATCTGTAATTTTTGTTTCCCATTGCTATGATTCAAAGGGTTTTCTGATGGATTGCTGGGCAGTGATTGATTCCTGAAGTACTTCCAGTGAGAGTTAATCCACAGCTCAGTGAAATCATTGGTCTTCTCTAGCACCAGACTGCTGTAGAAGGCCTAAACGATCTATATCTATGCTACAGATAAGTGGTATTGTAAATGTCATATTATAAACGTCTGGGCTTCTTTGACTGATTTTCCTCATTTCAAAAAATGTTGCTCTTCAAAATGCAATATCAAAGGATGTGCGTTAAAATATTTAGTCACAGAGTTTTTCCTTCGCCCTGGTAATTTTCTAGAAATTTGAGTGACAATCACTGCTTTCCTCTGGAAAAGGACTCAGAGCATTTTGTTGGTGTCTTTTTCTGAATCACTGTCAGGAGATGCCTTTTTATCTTTGTTGACTGTTCAGAGAATCCGAGGTGAGCAGATTCCTGAACAGCCAGCTGCATCAGCTGCTCCAGCTGGGCAGGGTGACTCAGTCCATGGATAGTGACCCAGTTTGGGTTGTCTGCAGGGGAAGGTGTGTGAGAGATGCAGGGAGTGTTGTAAGGACAACAACAGCCACGGAGCTGGGTGTGTCAGGGAAATTCCACTACATCTGTGTAGTGTTATTGTAGGACAGACCTCTTGTGCAGCAATTTCCAGGATGGAAAGGAGCTCATGAAAAGCTAAGCTTTGCTAAACTGTACACAACTGACTCGACCTTCTTTCTGGATGTACTGAGTGGGTTGTTCTTAAGGATGTGAAAATAATACACAAACATGGAAATATATAAAAGGTTTCTCACTGGGGTGGGCGCATGAAGTTTGTTTAGGATTTCAATTCAAAGGCCAATTTCCTGGAGCTGCTGAGCAAAGGCTGCTGATGGTGTGTTACTGAAAAGATGGAGAAGTCAAGCAGAAGCAATTACTTCCCTGAAAGGAATAAGGGCAAACCACCCCTTCTCATTTGCTGAGTTAAAAAGTTTCAGCTTCTTTCTTAATTCACAGAGCTAATATTGAGGAATTCTTAGGGCTTATATGGGCAAGAAGGTACCTTTACAAATGCTTCTTGTATTTACCTGTGAAGATGCCAGTGGCAGAAGGGTGTTCGGCAGAATGGGAGGGCAGTACAGCTATGCTTCCTGTGGATATGGGAAAACAAAATCCAAGAAATAACATCTTTTTGTTCATTGTTAGAAATGTTATTTTATTTTGAAATCTTATCTATACTGCATCATATGAGTTTACCAACCTGCTTTCATGGTCTTTTTTCTACAGTTAATCTAGTTTTTTCAGTTAAAAAATATTTTCTTCAAGTCAAGAAACATATATCTAAGAAATAAAAAGACAGTTAAATTGCCTCTATATTCCACAGTTTAATTAGTGAAAATAGTGTGTATTTTATGCAGAGTAAAGAGATATTTTGGTTTTTGTGACTGTTAGTGGGATGCAAGGTGTGACAACTTGAATGTAGGTTACAGAGAATCCATTCATTAGTGATACTAAGAAAGCAATTACAGTTTCTGGGAGACAGGTGAAGTCTCCAGTGACAGATTTTTAGGTTGTTGGCATTTGCTGCTCTGGATGTGTGAAAGACTCTTTCCTGTCTGTCTGTCTGTCTGTCTGTCTATCTATCTAAAGAACATCTTCAGGGAGAGCTAAATGTGCAAATTGATGACCGGGAGAAGTAAATGACTGCTTTGGTTCTCTTCATTATGGTCACTTGTGACTGCTAAATTCTTGGTGTGACAGCTGCTATTCAAGGAATAAATCTGAAACCTAATTTTTCTCCACCTTCCCCACTACAGACTACAACTGAGCTTTAAAATTTTTTTTTCTGTTCTACATTAATTTGAAATGTGTTTGATGAGAGTCAAAACTTTCTTATGCCTCGATAGAAAAAGAGGTTTCCTAGTTGATCTTTTAAGCCCTGATGAGCTGCAAGACTTCTTTTTCACAAACATGTTTTCCCTCTTTTTCTCCCCTCAGCCCCTGAAACCAATCTGAATGCCCCATCCCAGCACTTCTCATGAAGGCCTCTGCCCTGGATGTATTTTGGTTGAGTCTCTGTCAACTGTTCTTAGCACATTGTCTTTCCTCACAGAAGCAACATCAAAACTGAGCATCTCATAGACAGTTGACTTTGGCAATCCATAGAAAGGAAACCAAATTTATAGCCAGTTAGGGTAGCTTGAAGAGAACAAGCATCCTGATTATTTTTCCACTGAGTGCAACAGGTGACCTACATTTTTGAAGGTAGCTGCTAAGATACAATTTTTATACTTTTGAAAAGGCCTTGTTTTCAAAAATTGCTGAGCCATGCTTGCTCGAGAAGTCAGGCTTACTGAAGACATTTTAGGCACCAAAATGCACTTGTAGCCTGAGAACATCCCAATTACTGAGATTGCATTTGGATTTTGATAGATAAAACTGATTCACCAGACAGTGTAAAACACTAGCAATGCTTTAAAAATATAATTGGTTTAAGAGTAAATTCTAACATAATGATGAAGTCAACTATCCTTTATGGCAAGAAAATGACTTTTCATTTCTGTTGCTAATCATACTGAAATCAATCTTGGGTCACTGGAAGGTCATTAGGTTTTCCATTTAGATGTTTCCCTAATGAGTTTTAAAGTACTGCAACTTTATACTATTCTTAACTCTCTGAATTAAAAGAAGGCATAAATCAAGCCTGAATGGGCCCTAAATACACACTAAAAATAGTCTGGGATGTGTCTGACCTTTTCTCAGTGGATGGAAATCTGCCTGCTGCCAGCTGTTTATTTAAGCCAGTGATACTGGTTTTCTAGCAAAAGCTACCAGAGGTGGTAGGAAGGGAGAGCTGGCAGGAGTTCAGCCCTAAAGTATTAAACTGTCATGTGCCAGGACATAGCTAAATAAATAGCAGCACCTTTCAATGATGAAAATTTTGATCCCTGAAGAAAATGACAATGTTTTCACTTGCTTTCAGTTCAGGTGCAGGTACCAAATCTGGGATGTGTTACAAAAGCCACTGGTGAGCCCTTCCCCTTGCACTGAACTGAGTTATCCAGGGCTAAATCAGAGAAACCTCCTGTGCCTCCACCCAGTATTTGTAGGAGTGCTGGGATGTGATGACTTTAGGCCTTTCAGTGGCATAACTATTCTACATTTGCAGGAAACCTTATTTTTTGGCCTATATTTGAAGGCCTGACCCATTTCCCAGTGGAATCAATGGAATTTTCTGCTGGCTTTAGTAAGAGCCAGTTTGATTTTTAAAATGTAATAAATAAATATGCTGCTTTATTAACTGAGTGTTCCATATTAAAAATAGAAGTGATATTTTTCCCCTGTATAATAAACAATAACATTAAATTATGTTGATGAAATGATGAGGCTAACAACTTATATGAAAATGAGATGAACTGCCTTTGACATTTTCCATAGCGCCTTGATGTTCTGAAATTTTATTTGCTCATGAGTAAAGACATCTGAGCCTCTGACCGTATAAAATTTTAAATATAAAAGCATTACAGCAAGTTTTCTGGAACTCCATATGTGCCTGCAGATAAGGATGTTACTGAGCACTGTGTAGTTTGAAACCATAATATGGGAAGAAATCCATTTTAGGATTAAACTTCTCCCGTGGAGCAAGTTCTGTGCCCTGCAGAGCCTCACTTTAGCCATTTTGAGGTCTTTGATGGGGCTCAGTGTGGGTAGTTCCCATCACAAATATATATTGCATATATTGTATGTTGCATATTGTATCTATGTGCATTAGAGAAAACATCATGCAGACACAAGAGAAATCAGCCCTGTTGTAACCAGCAGAATCCTGTACAACCACCCATGAAAAAACTTTGCCACTTCAAAAAATGTGCTCATTTAATGTAATGGGCATTAATATGATATGGTTTATCACCACTCAGGTTTATATTACCAAACTGACATTGCTGAAATGAAGAATTAAGAATAAATTTGACTTCAGTTTGCTGCAAATGGGGCTGATCCGTGGCTATGTTTGCTGAAGTTGGGTAAACACTTTGTGTGTTAGAATTGACTTCAGAGTAAACAAAATATTTGTTCCTTCTGGAAAACTTTGTTGGCCTAAGGTATGTTTCACCTTATTTCAACTCCAGCTCAAAATAATCTTGCGTGCCTGTTGTTGTTCTTGGAAGCTAATAGGGAGGAACATATGCTAAGCATTGGTAATGTCAGTTAAGCCCTTAATTAGTGATGAACGAACCTCAGTTTTTCCCTGTGGTTCAATTCGGATGCTGCTCAAAAGCTGAGCAGTTCTCCAGGTTTTAGCCAAGTTTTTTAAGCATCTCAAGTTTTGCAAAGCTGGTTGTGTTACTCTCGTAAAGTTAAGACTTCTCTGGTGTTCCTAGATTGGGAACAAGCTGTAATATCCTCAGTCCTTTCCTGGCAGTGTTTTGGCACTTTGGGATGAGGATGAGGAAGGTATAAATAGCTGTTCAAAAGACAAAAACATGTTTGGATCAGGGATTAAATTATGTCCGCTCCACACACGCTTCTCAGTTCAGGAAAATCTTGATTCAAGTTTAGAGGGTTCTCCAGCAGATCTTTGAAGGCAAGTAGAAGAGGGTTTGGCTGTGTTCTCCAAGAAGGGGATTTGGGCTGTAGGACCTGCTCTGGGAGCAGCTGGGCAGGTTGTACCTGCTCTGGGGCAAAGCAATAATGATGAGATTTCCAATGAGGAGACATCTGCTCATTACTTCTCTTCTTAGTCAGCCTAGGGTAGTCATTCAGGGCAGGGTACAGAGGGTATCCAGATGTCTCCAGAAGGGGAACAGAGTGCTGGGAGCAAAGGCCCATTTGGTCATTTTTGTCCCTGCGCTGTCACCTAATTAAACACGATGCCACAAATGGCACTTAGGGCAGTGGAATTGGCTCATCTCCGGATCTGGAAGAGGAGGAGCGAAAATGCATCTTTGCAGGGCTGGGATGTCTGAAGAGTTACAAAACTGCAGTTACAGCCTTGGTTTTCTAAATACCCCCAAAGTATTTCAGCTGTGTTTCAGAGCTTCTCTGTGATATGTTTTTAGCAGAATGCTTTTAAAGTGGGACAAAAGCTGCAGGTTTGGACCGAGATGAGCAGAGCTCCCAGCGCATGACCAGGCCCCGTTCCATGTTACCTTGGCTGGCCTTTGCTGCAATGTTTTCTTGACATCCTCTTATAGGCACAGAATTAAAGGTTATTTCCATTCCTGCTTCTTATCACTTTGATCTTTTGCCAGCTTTTAACATCTCCAGCAGATTTGCTCTGGATCTGTAATTCCCATACCTACCCTCTGCCTGCGACATTCTCTGACATTTCCATTTCTGCACCACCCTTAGTTTCATTCTCTCCCCATTTATTCTTCAAGATTTTTTTTTATTTTTCTCCTCACTGGAATGGCTGTATGAAATTACTGATATTTGCATGCAGTTGCTACCAAATTCATAAGTCTCACCCTGTGAATCCCAAAGCCTCCAGACTGCTCTAAAGATTTTTGCAATTTCTGTCTGCTCAGCCAAAAAAAAAAAAAAAGTAAAAAAACATTGCTGTTTAATTCTTTCTGCAATACATCTTCCAGGTGGCTTTCCTCTGTGGTTTAATTGTTTATTAGCTCCAGGATCTTTTCTGAAATCAGAGAGAGTCAGACCAAGGACTGGCAAAGATTAAGGCATGGTCATGATGGTATGACTTCTTTTTGTCTCTATCCACAGGAAATAAAACCCAAAAACAACAAAAAAGGATGTTTGGGGTGGAAGAGGAGGAAGAACAAGCAAAGGAATGAATGAAAGGGAGAAATTAAAAAAAAAAAAAGAAAGCAGAAAAAAGGAAGTTTCTCTGTTATTTTTTAATTACTGCATATCTATTTCTCAGCTAAATCTATCTTCCATGGATTAAACAAAAGAATGGAGAGTGTCTGAATCTGTTGTAACATAAAATAATATCTTTGTCTAATGATCTGCAGCCATGACCAGGAGGTAGGAGTCCCCCACTATTCATCATCCTGCTGCTCCATCCTGCGTGTTCTGAGGCCAGTCATTAATGGCATTTATCACTCTTCTTCCCCTGCATAATATTCCTCACAGTGAGCTGGGTCTGATAAATTATATTTGAAGAAGACAGCATCCAAAGTGAATCAATTTACAGCTTTTACCCTCTGGTGTACAAAATAACAACCCAATGTTGTAGGTGAGTCTTTGAAGGAGATCCACACAGACAGTGGAATCAAAAATCAGTAAAAGGAGTTTTATATTCTTTTCTGGGGGGGAAAACAGACAAGAAAATTCTGAGGATGTTGAGTTTTCTTATGCCTGCGGTCAGAGTATACCTGAAAAGAATAAGAGTTGGAAGATTTGCTGTTATTAAAGGTGCAGAATGGCTGGTGGGCATCTCCAGAAAACCAAGGGGTGCAGGTGGGATGTTGTGGTGGCACTGGGCTGGGATGTCTGCTCTCCATCAGTCACCTCCCTTCCCAGAGCTGCATTTTCCCTCTCTGTACCATGGTGTAACAATAAAAGTCTCTTTTGTAAGTGTTTTGAGATCTGTAGATTAAAAATTCGGCTGCTGCTCCTGCTCCCAGTGCTGCTGCTGCAGATGTGGTTGTTAAATCCACCTGGAAGCTCAGGCAGAACATTATTGACTCCTTAAAAACCCACCAGATCTGGTATCATTCACACAGAGCATCTCAGTGCAGGGTGGGGTGGGCTGTCCCCTGCCCTCAGGGCAGCATCCCAGACCCTCAGAGCTCACCTTTCTGGTTTTGGGGACTGCTCCTCACCGAGACTTTTCTCTGACCCAGCACGACATGGCAGGGACAGCTGAGCTGCAGCTCAGTTGATTTAGGAGTGAGATTCAAGACTCTCTGTCTAGACGTTCTCTGCAGTGGATTTTCAGCTTCAGACTTAACGTGTTCCTTTTTTCTAAAGTCATTCAAATCGACTGACCTCTGGGGTCTGCTGAAAGAAAAGTAATACCTCATTTCGAGATGTTGTGGTGATATTTCTTTTGTGTATTTGTAATAAGTGGCTGTAGCCTTCTCTTCCATCTTGTTTATTCTTATCTCAATTTAATCTCTTAAATTTATAGTATCTCTTACTGTAAAGGCAGTGTTAAAGATGTTTTTGAATATTATTATGAACATAAAACTCCGTTGCTTTTGGAATGCTCTAACTGCTACATGAGTATGCAGGTTTTAGAAGAATTTATCCCCTGCTTGTATAGCAAAATAAAGAAAAGTTTGTGGGCACACAGGTTTGGATTCAGGTATCTGGTTTGGGAAATGGTGCAGAACATGAATTGCTGTTGGTCTTTGGGTAAATGCAGGTTTTGTTGAAATGGTCATTAAGCAGAGACTGAGGTCTGCCCTGGCTCTGCCTGCTGACGGCTCGCTCTCGCTGCCTGGGTTGGCACAAGGAACCTGTGGCTTTATGAAAATGTTTTAATGGAAATGTCCCATAGCAGAGATTAACAAACTTTCTTGCAGACAGTTTTGCTTTATGGTGCTGGCTCTGTGTGTGCCTCTCCCAGGGCTCGTTACCCTCTCTGCAGAATACAATTTCTGTTACTGCACTTAACTGAGGGCCATTCCTATACTAAATAAAATGAAATGCTTATGTTATTACTGGGCCAGTTTTTAGTTAATATATGGGTTTGGGATAGCACAGGATATATTCCTGGTTTTAAATAGTGTCTCATTAGCCACACAGACAGCATCTTTCTGCTGTTAAAAGTTAGATAAGTTTAACCTTTGTTTTCCCTAACACCAATTTAACTGCCTTTAGTTACTCCTAACCTTAATAGAAAAGAATCAGAGTAATTTTTGATTGGTAATATCATATTGCCAAAAATGACTATGTATATTGAAATTACAATTGGGAGTAATCTAAAAAGATAATACATTTTAGATTATGCAATTCCCTAAATTGGTAGTAACAAAGATGAAGTGTATCCAACATTGAGATTATAGTCAGAGAAATCCTAGCAAATGAAGACACAAAAATGTAAAGGAAGGATTATTTTATTTTTTTTTAACTTAAAATTTTAAGCTAAAAAGAAGATCTGCATCTATGTTCTCAGGGCAGGTTGTTATTCTTAGTGACCTAAGTTCTGCAGCTTAAGGCAGGACATACCATATCCTTCACATGAAGATGGCTGGAGCCATCTGAAATATCCCCCAGACTGTGCAGGTATTCACTGAACACCCAGAGAAAACCCCAATACAACTCATTTCATTCTCCCTTTGCCAAGCCTGGGAAAGTTTCTTACCATTTGATTATCCTGGGCATAAAGCATCCATACTGTCTGGGTTTCAGAATTTTGCTGAAAATTCCTTGGAATGGGTTAAAGAAGAAAGAAACTTCACTTGTTCAATTTACCAACTTGCATTCCAGGATTCTGAATGTTCCTCCAGCTCCCAGTGATTAAATAGCAGTGCTGGTGTCTGGACAGGCCCAGGGGACCTGGCTGTGCTTCCACGGGCACAGACTTCTCTCCCACAATGTGCTCTGATAAATAGCCATTGTGTTCCCTGCTCTTTTCCCATTACCAAGAGTTCCACAAGAGCATCACTCCGTGGTGAGCTGGGATCAAGCTTTGAAATAATCTGCTCAGAGAGATTTGAAATGGTATTTTAAAAATAGTGGGACAATGATTGTGAGCTCTCGGCTTCTTCCTAGCAAATCAGAAGCAAAAACTGTGGTTGGGGTTTTTGGCTGGCTTCTCTTTTGATTTTGAGACCAGTGAAACAGCATGTTGGTTGAGCTAATGATATCTCCAAGTGTACTAACAAAACACTGCTCTGGTGGTCTTGGAAAGCAAAAATATGGGATAAATACCTCGCAGTCCTCTCAGCGACAAGATTATCTCTGGCACAGATGATGTCTGCTTAGTAATGCTTATGTTCTTAGTTGCATTTCTGTTATCTTGCAAAGATTAGGATGAAACTGTGGCGCTCTTAGTTAGTGGGAAAATCTCTCATTATTGTCTGGAGTTGGGAATGTGCTTGTACAGTTTGGAGTGGAGGTTTGAACCAAAACTAAACTGTCTGCTGTGAGATGGGACCTTGATAAGGAGAAGGAAGAGAAATATGAAATGCCTTACAGGAAAGGCTGAGCAGCCCAACAGCATCTGTAGTGTTGCTCCAAAATGCTTTTCTACTGCAGAAAATGTATTTAATATATCCCATAATCACTCACATAATCTGTTGCATCTTTCTTTTTCTCTGTTGCCCAATTTTATCCTGCACATTAAGTATCTCACCAGTATCTCAGTCTCTTTAATGTTCAGGATACTAGAAGATGACTTAGACCTCTACATGAAAGATACCCAGCTGTTCCTGTCTGCAAGCATTTGAGTTATATCTTTATTAGCCAGTAAAATAAAAGGCTGGGTAGCAGATTTGTGGAGATTTTCCACCGACACACAGTTCCAGTGTGCCTGCAGCTCACACTGGAGGATGTTTGAAATGGCTTTGGCATGTTTTTCTGTCTCTCTTGCTCAGCTGAGCACATACCCACTTCTCAGAACTATTGACAAGGTTACTGCAATTCACCCACATATTTGGATTAGTTTTTCACTGGTCTCCATGGTAAATAACAGAACTAAGGGCCTTGGCTGAATGGAAGCTGGAAGAACAATGCAAGAACATCTGTGCTGCTTGCACACGTTATTTGAAAATCTCTTCTGTCTACGTATCAAAAATTTGTGACAGCTGTGAAGGTCCTACGATTCCTTCAGTGCAACTAAAAGATTAAAAACCTAAAAAAGTCTGGAATTGTATTTAAAGCAGTCACATCCAAGAGACTTTCTGAAGGCAGCTGCTGGGGAATGAATTTAAACACTTTTTACGATATCTGATGGAACAGAAGTAGAAAAAAGTTACGCTGGGGTTTTGAGAAATTAAATCCTGCTCTTGCTTCTCATGGGTTGTCATCCCAGCACTGGCCTGTCCCTGGAAAGATTCTGCTTCAAACACTGTGCTGGGAAGAGGAGCCAGCGAGATAGAAGAGGGCTAAGGGTGTGTGGAAGTCACTGTGGGGTATTGCAGTCACCCAGGCAGTTTGGAGCATTCCATCTGTATCCTGAAGAGTCAGCAGTGCCATGGAGAGCAGCTGCTGAGCCCTGTGCCTGCTGTCCCCTCTCCTGGGGCGAGGCAGGGCAGGCTCTGGTGGGACCTGTGGTGCCCACAGGGAGGCACAAAGGTCTCTCTGCTCTGTGCTGTCTTCACCCGAGGGAGAGCCTCAGGAGGGTCACTGGGCTGGATTTAGGAGCTATCAGGTCCAATGGACACCATCTTGCTAAAGCTGATCACCTCAATCATGCCTTGTGCACTTTTCCTTGTTTCTAGTGTGGAAACCAGGCAAGAAAAACACTTATGGAATGTGGCTGCCTCAGTGTGCCACTGCATCTTACCTGTTTGCAATGTGCCGTGGGTAAAAATATACAATAAAACCTGCATAGGCTTTTTGGTTTTGTTTTTGTTTTTTTTTCTTTTTTGATATGGGTAATAAGCTCACTGGAAAATGTGGTTTAAATTACCAGTAATACCCATTAATGGAAGGAGCAGGAGGAGAAATGTAATGGTCAAACTTGCCTGAAGGTTGAATGAGGCAGTGGGGGTTCCTGGAATATGCTTGGAAGGATGCTCAGTGTCCTGCTTAATTTATTGCTGCCCTAAATCTGAGCGAGGCCAAGGCTGAGGACAAATCCTCAGAGCCCGTGGGAGGTCTGGAAAGGCTGGTTCTTCTCTTTTGGATGCCACATGTTGCTCTCTCAACGTAGAAGACTCTTCTGACCCACCCTTGGAGGCACAAAGGCTCTTAGGTGGGATCATCTCCTCCTGCTGCCATCTCCCTGTTCTGCTGAAAGGCCAGCTGATTATCGTGAAATTTGCTGTTATTTGATATACATCATTTTCTAACAAAATCCAAAGAAAGATGTGATGAAAGGTTTATATGTAAGTAATTATAATGCTGCAGTATTCAGTGCAGGCAGAAATTAATATATGAGGTGAAAATGTCAAAATAAAAGGTCAGGAAAGTGAATTACAGAGAAAGCTGAGCATTAGCTAAGAGGCAGTGTTTGTTGGCAGAAGCTCCCTCCAGTATAGAAAGGTTAGGAAGGCGGCTTAGGAAGACTGAATATTTCACACACAATTAAAATTCTGTATCAGTTATCTTGAAGAGTCATGTAGCATAGTTAAACTAGGACAATTAATATAATGAAAAATTCATGTTTATAGCTTCTGGCTTTTGCCTGGGGATACTTCATAAACCAAAAGTGACCCTTTGCCTTAGAGGTGATTCCAAGAGCTTGACACAATATAGGTGGGGCAAGGGAAAGACAGTCAAAGAAAACAGATTTCTTAAAATAATAGCCACCAACTATAAACACAACTGAGAAACATTTAATAACATTTCTTTTTCATAATAAACTGAGCTATCCCTGTATATAAGCAGGGCAGCCATGCAGCATTAAACGATGATTTACTAGGGCTGTGAGTGGTGGAATCACCGTTTCTATTTTAGCAATAAGCAATAATAATAAATTGTTTAGGAGGATGCTACAAAAAAAAGTGTTGGAGGAAATGCACGATGATCGATTTCTCAGAATTAAACTGCACAGACATATTGAATCAATGAGCTCTTTGTTCTTAAAGCTTCACCTACTCTGGCTGCTGAAATTGGAGATTTATGTTGTCAAAAAAATTGTAATAACTATAAATTGCTGTGCTGGTGTCTGTTAAAGTTAATCCACTTGCTTCCAATATGAAACTGATTGTTTTTTGGTTTTCCTAAGTTGCCTCACAGATTTAGTCAACTGAATAGCTGGTTTTCCTTCCAGCAGAGGTTTGTTATTAAAGCTGTTGTCCTACTGAATGTAGATTTCAAGGATTATTCATTCATTTACTTAATGTATTGTCCCAAATTACTTATGCAAAGTAATGCAATTTAATGGTGGAGTTATTGATCATTTTTGCTTTTGTAAATGTACTTTAAGGAGGCAGATCAAGTGAATCTTAACAAAATCTCAAGTTAAGTACTAAAAGGATCTCTACTTTGGCAAGTTTCTGCAGGCAGTGTGCTCCAGACCTTGCATAACCTGGCACGGATCGATGGCATCTGGTGATGTGCTGACTCCTGGGGATGCTGCTCTAGCAAAGTACCCGTGTGTGGTGCCTGAAAGTGACTCTTCTCCTCAGCTGCACATAGCATTCACTTTTGTCCATCTTTATTGATAGCTGTACCCGGGCCTTCATTAATTTTTAACACAGATGCACTGTATGCAACGTAGGAAGCTGGTGTCTCCTGGGCAGAGGATGCCAGCAGCTCTGCTGGCTGCAGGAGCCTGCAGCTGCCCCGTGCTGGGAGCACTGCCCACAAACCACGGCTGCCAGCAGCAGCTCCTGTCTGTGGTTTCACACCAGCTGCACCTACGAGGTCCAAATCTGAAATGGATGTACCCATGGATTTCCTGTGGTATAATTCATTTGTCTCACATAGAGTTTCCTGTTCTCTAGACCGCTGTGAGTGACTGGAACTATCCTCTTCTTAGATCCTTTGCTCCATATCCCCTGGTTTTTTCATCTATTTTAAGGGGGCAAAGTTTGCCTAAGTGTGTAACTCTTCTCCTCCCATTTTTCCATCATTTACTTAATCTTCTTTCCCAACATCATAACCCTCTGCCTCAAATCAGTGTCCCCAGCCAAGTGACCATCAGCAGCAGGTGTAGGAGCAGATAGTTTCTTGAGTTATTAAAACATTGGTTTAATTAAAAGGTTGTTGGGAGGGTTTTTTTGTTTGGGACTTTTTTTAATATTTAGCTACTACTGTAAAATCCCAGCTGTGTTTTTATGTGCCTGACATAACCTGGTCTAGGTTGCAGTGAAGGAATTTTTGATGGCATGTTGCAGCTGTGGGTGCACTTTTCTTCTGAAAGATGACTTTGCAGAGATGACATTGTGGACTTCCGTATGCATTGCTGTGAAATGCTGCCAGATTTCATTGTGCTGTTGGAAATAGAGCATTTCTCTGAGTGCTGACCTATGTGAAGTCAAGCTTGGGTCACAAAATCAAGGTGATTTCTCTCCTCCTCCACTTATCAGCAACAACAGAGGCTTGTACCCAGAATTTAGGTAATCTTGTTACATCAGTCCAGATGCATCCCAGGTCATTTTTCCATATGTATCTTGATCCTGGAGTAAAACAAAATCACAATTAATTATGAAGAGAAATGGGTCAGCTACAAAATACATCTAGAAACAAATGCATGATATCTTAAAATATCTTTTTAAATCAGGCATGGGATAAGTGTAAATCCTAAATCTCCTTAAACTGATTTTTTTTCTCGATGGGATTAGTAAACCTGTGCCTAACATTACCTTACTCACCTTCTCTGGATGTCATAAGCTCTGTCCCAGGCTCCTGGGGCCCAGGATGCTGCTCCTGTTGTGTTACAGCCCCACTGAGGTGACTGTCAGCTGGAGGTTTGGAGAGTGTGGCTCATTCTCTGTCCTTTGGCTGTTCCCAGTGTTGCAAAATCACCATTTCCAGATCAGTTCACCTCCAAGAGAAGGTGTTTGCTTGGAGTGCCAAGGCTGCTGTGCTGAGCCCTGCCTGCCCTCTGCTCTATTGCAGAGCTGTTTGCAGTCAGTGGCCTCAGGATGCTCCTGCAGATCTAACACTGACTTAAGAGGAGGGACCAGGTTGGGGAGAGCAGTGGGCTCACTGAGAGTTGGGGTTTTTAAAGCTTTTAATGGAATCTGTAACATCTGAATCTAGAGCTGCAGCATTAAAAATTGATTATCAAATGATAATGCCTTTGATATGAATCTCTTGGTTAGGAAAGCTGAAGATAATTCCATGTAAATGCTTCTCCTATTTGAATTATAAAAAATCAGTATTTCTGGTCCTTCTTCTCTTTTAGCAACTTAGATTATCCTTCTTATGGTAAAACCTGCTCTGAACCTGTTCATGGATTTACTCCACGTTCATCAGCATGAGGTTTGAAAACTTTATACTTCAGTAGCTGCAGGGAAGTGCTCAGCATCTCAGGATCTGTGTTTGGGAGAGGCACAGGAACCCATCTAATAACTGATTTCTAGTTAGTTATTTTTTGTGCACTATCTTTCTACAGATACAAAAACTATTCTTGTCTTTTTCATTTTGCTTATCATTATTGCTGTTTAATGATAGATGATTCAAGGGAATACACAAAATGAGGAAATCTTGGAAACCTCCCTTAGGGTGTTGTGGAGAGTGTATGTGGGAATGCACAGTTTAATTAAGACTACCTGGCAGACATTCAGGCAAGGGAAGTCATGTTTAAGTAATTTGCTGGAGTTGTTTGAGGATATAACTGCCACAAGAGATAAGGGGAAGTCAGTGCTTGTGGTATATTTAAATTTTGAAGGAGGTTTCTGTATCCAGAATGAGTGTCCGTGCTGGAGCCTGGCAGGAGAGGTTCATGACTGGTAGGACACTGAATCCAGGAGCAGGTCCGTGGGGAAGTGGTATAGGAATAACAATGTTCCTGCAAATCTTCTGTGCTAAATGCCACCTGTATTGCTGTGGGCACTGGGGAAGATGTGTTGGAAGTAATCCATCATGGAATGGGACAGCTGAGGAAGGGGAGTCCATGGGTGTCTGTGGGACAAGAGGTTTCCAGTGAAGCCACGTTCAGTGGAGCCTGGGGACAAGGGGAGCCAGGGACTGTGGCACTCTGCCTGCTCCCCTGCTGGTGTCTGCTGCCTGTCCCTGCCAGGACCTGGGTGTTTGTGTCTCCTCCTGACCCTGCCTGTGGCTGCCAGAGCACCCTGGGGAAGGGACCTGGCAATCCCACCCCAGCTGGGATGAGTGTCCTGGGAGAACAGAGCCTTTCTGAGCCCCTGCCTACAGCTGATGGGGAAGGAAGGATGGAAGTGTGTGGGAATTATCTCTGCTGCAGGTGGAGATCCTGGCTGTGCTTTCATGGTCTGCTCTGACCTGCCATGGATAGGTGGCTGTGCAGGAGCACACCTGGGTTCCTGGGCTGAGGGCAGTGGTCATTCCCAGTGATCAACTTCCCTGTGTGTAATGCAGCCAGCCAGGAAAATGCCCTGTCCCCTGCAAAACAAGGAATGACACAAACAGACAGTGCAGACACACTGTGGTATAAATAAACTTTTATCCAAGTGTTTGTGTTATATATATATATATATATATATATAT
>VZRO01007381.1:738723-803937 GCA_013397915.1 Daphoenositta chrysoptera | reverse complement strand
TATATATATATATGTATGGAGTAGGTTTAATCACACATAGCAGGGAATTGTGTAAGAACTATGCAGGAGGATTAACCTTGATTTAATGGGAACAATTTTTTTATTGCTTTTAAACAAATTGACAGGTAAGCGCTGTCTCCTTAGACATGACAACTCTCATGCTAAGTCTGAATGACAGAAGATTTGAGTGGGTTCAGCATTAAAACATCCAGAGAGGCTTTTCACAGCCCCGGACCCAGTTGATGTGATGCTAAGAAGCCCCCAACTTCCCAAATCTCATAAGGACTGCAAAGTTAAGCATGGTGTTCCTCAGCTTAGAGTTTAAACTTTTAAATCCCAACCTGCCAGGCAGTCAGAACGGGCCTCTTGTGAAGCTGCATTACATTTAGCATATGGTTTTATTAGATGAGACTTTTCTCAGCCATGTCAGGCATGAAAGACTGAGTATAAATAATGTGTTTAAAAGCTGCATAGAACTGCTGTATGTAAAACAATGTGTTGCTCTGAAATTGCCAATTATGTCTCCTGTTTGTTTTGTTGTGGAAGAAAGACATGCGCTCTGACAGTTCATACCTTTTTTCTTTTGTTCAGAGTAGGAAATAGAAAATCCTGGTCTTTTCTCACATTTCCAATTGACATTCTAAAGAGGCATATTCAGTGCAGAGATGTGCATGAGTTACCGAGTTTTATTGGGTTTTAGTTATGGCTAATAAAACCCATTTTCTGCACAGTTATTTAATTTGCATCTATAATTGCTGCAGTTGTACATAAATTAGACATGCAATCGGAAGCCTAATTCAGCTTGTCTACCCCTTCTGCTACATCCATAATTATGGAGCTGTGGTAGCTTCATGTTAAAAGATTTACAGAAGTTTTGGAAAGCATTTGGCTCCAGGGAGGAAATGCCTTGTTGCTATCAGCTGCTTGACATGATGGTTATACAGAATGCCCAGCCTGGGCTGGAAACACCAGCACTGACGAGGGACACTCCCTGGCCTGCAGGAATTCCAGTCGGAGCAGATCTGGCAGGAGCTGCAGCAGCAGTGCTGTGGTGCCAGGGCAGCAGTTCAGAGCCTGGTGCAAGTGCTGACCCTGTGTTCCCTGCCCTGGTACAAGTTCAGTCCCTGGATGTGCCTTCCCAGCCTCTTCCCCTTTCCTCCCAAGGTGCCAAGGGGAAGAACTGGGAAGCTCCTGGGATCTCTACTCTTGTCTTGGCCTCTTGTTTTCCCGTGCATCCGTAAATCTGGGGAAACTTCAGAAGCTGAGGGTTGGTATTACTCCCGTGGGCAGAATTCCAAGATAACGTGTGTCAGGAAGGCAGGAGGAGGAGGAAGGCTGTGCTGGTGCCAGCTGAGCTGTGGTGGTCCCACGTACATGAAATGGCCCAGTTTGGCCCTGTCAGCCTCTTCTTGCAGTTCTTCACCAGTGTTTCCATCAGTGGTCCAACACGTGAAAGCACATTAAAATGCCTCTTCCCAAAGCCCTCTGGCTCCATGGTCATCATCTACAAGTATCTGCCAAACAAAGCAATCTTCTTTCCAAACCTAAACAACCCTTCTTCCCTCTCACACATGCTTTTTGGCATGAACCTTCCCTTGCTCAGATAGTTGTCCACAGAACCTGCTGGGGTTTTGCCATGACTTGTCTTTGGGGAAGGGGCTTGGTTTTCTGGAGGTTATTCTGAGTTGCAAGGAGAGAGAAGGTGGAAACGTGTCCCTGTTAAAATTAAGGTGCTGATACCAGCGGGGCAGGATGCTGCTCACAGGCCCTTGGGCATGTTTTGGCCTTGCTGAGGTTGATAGCTGTAAGTAATGTCTGGATTGAGCTAGATCCAGGCCCGGAAGGCTGGGAAACAAACAGACAGGAGCTGCCTTTGCAGCTGGATGAGAAAGTACTTTTTTTTTTACTCTCTCTTTTCCCTCACTAATGGCAACTGAGGGTTTCTGCAAGAGGAGTTGGTTTCCCTGGGTGAATTTGGGACATATAGGCAAGACCACATGCTGTACTCTATAGGTTTTGGATTTTTAAAAATCTTTTCACAAGGAAGTTCAATCGGTTGCCTTAGTTTCTCTGTTGTGAGACTTCAAATGCATCTGAAATTTGTGACGTTAAGATATAATCCTGGCAGGTTAATGCTTCAGACATTTTGTTCTTTGCTGACTTTCCTTGTACTTTAGGTGATCCAAATACTGATGTTCTCTTTTGTCTGCCACAGCATTGCTTGGCTTTCCAGATGAATTTTTAAAACATAATTTTAGTGGAATTGTCAAAAAATATTTAGCTCCCCCAAACATAAAAACCTCACTGCGGAGCCCACCTTTGGTCAGAAGAGACGGCTAAAACTCATGGAATGGGCAGTGGCTGCTGCACTAATTTCATACCACAGTTTGACACTCTCGCTTTGTGAGGAAAAAAAGAAAAAAACCTTAAAAAGGTTTTTCCCTTCACAAGCTGCTTTGCTTCCCCTCTTTTCGTATCGTAATTTTTTCATTATGGTTGGGTTTGTTTGGTGTGGGTTCCCCCCCTCTCCTCTCTCCACAAGCTGGTTGCTCAGAATAGGTATTTTCTGATTTTTAGCCAGGCTAAGAACCATTGCTAAAGTCGGAGAACGATCTCCCATTCAATTGGTCAAGAAGTCAAGGTCAAGACTAAAAGCTCAAAGCCTAAAGTGCGGCAGTCTCTGCAAAGACATCAAATTCTCAGGTGGAAGGGTTGAGGGTCTCCCTCATATTCCTGGTTGTGTCAAATTCCCAAAGGTTCCAATCTTTCCCTCCTTCTGCGAACTAACTCCTTTAATTCACATTATACCTTCAAGACCTAAGGCATGGACTAACTTTGCCGTGCTTGGAGCCTCACAAGACAGAGCTGGCTCCTGGCACTGGAAGATGAAAACCCCTGTGCTGGCAAGGTTGAGTGTGCCCAGAGGAGTGGTAGATGCCCCATCCTGGGAAACAACTCAAGGTCAGTCTGGATGAGGTTTTGAACAACTTGATCTAGTTGATGATGTCTCTGCTTATTGCAGGGGGATTGAACTACATGACCTTTAAAAGTCCTTTGTATCCCAAACTATTCTATGATTCTGTCTTCCTCTGCTGTAGCCTGAGCTGGTTGGGTGCTTTCATATTATGGCATATATGTTCACCAAAATGAAATGTGAGTCCTTACTACATTATTTAATTTATTTTTAATCACTAAACCCCCCCTGTGATATGATTTGAAAATCATTTCAAAACAATCACAGCTTTGTTTTTGGTGAACCAGTTATTCAGCAAAATGTAAGAGTTGCCCAGCTGCACTGCAGTATTTGAGACTGAGGCACCTTGGACTAAAACCAGAATGTAAGAAACCTTTCCGAATGCTTCAGAAATTTTAGAGAAGATTAGCCAGAAATAGATTGGAAAGAGCGAAAAAGTAATACATTAAAATTCTTTGATCCTAAGAGAAATATCAGAGAGGTTGAATGGAAAGCTTTGCACTGAAAAGGCAGCCTGGAGCTCACTTGAAGAGAGGCTGGAGAGCCAGGCCATGAGAGCATCTGGGTGCCATCAACCCTCTTCCTTCTGAGGCTCACTGGGACAGCAGCAGCTGTTGATATCATTTTTCTAATAAAGTTGAAACCAGTGAGAAAGTGATGGGTATTGATTAGTGTCAGCTTCAATAAATACATGTCCAGCTCCCACACTGTGCTAGACCATTCAGAGTCCTGCAAGTCCAAAGTCATTGTTGAGGACTCATGGGGGCTTCCAGGGCACCACAGCAAAAAGGAGTCTTTATTGACTGTGGTGCTTTCATGTCTTATTTCATAACTGAGTAGCGCTGTTGTTGGACAAGTAAATGCTGTTTTGTATGACTTTCAAAAACATTCTTTTTCAGTACTGATTTATGGTCTCAGATCTGGTTGAACAGGTACAATAGGTGAACTGAAGGAGAGTGTATTTGTGGTACTTGTGTTGCTGAGGAGACAGGTAGGAAGCTGCTCTTTGGGAACAATAATCTGTTGAAGAGACAGACCCTGACACCCAACATGTGCCTTCTTCAGCTGCCAAAAAATATTACTTCTCCCTCCAGCCTTGCTTCCCCTTTGCTACAAATGTCACTTCATTCCTTTTAACTAAGTTCAGTTAGTGTTAACTTTGTTGTTTATCTTTGTAGACTTTTCTTTTTTGGGTAATGGGAAAATATGAAGAATTTCTGTGTTGGAACACTGAAGAAATAATATTCTCTTGCTCAGCAAGAAGTGAAAGGGGATGGAGTCTGTTCTGACTTCAGGTGAGGGAACCACGTTACTACTTCTGTTAACACAAGATGCATTAATAATTAATATTATCAGATTTTTTATGATCTATTACCTAAACATTTAGGTTTTTGGAATAATAAAGAAGATGAATATCAACAGCTTTTTACCTCTTGATTCCCAAAATGGAACATAAACTGTGGTATTGCAGCCGACGATTTGTGGAAGGTTTTTGTATTTCTGCTTTTTCCCTGTGATTGTTGTTCAACTGATCACAGGTACTTTTAGAATCAGGTAAACTAGGAGTGGCTTGGTTAGCCAGTTCTTAACTAGGTGGAAACACATGATAGAGCTCAACTAATCAAGTCCAGTATTTGGTTAAAACACGTAATTCACTGCAGGAACTCAGCTCTGGAGTGACTCTGTGTTAATTACTGGAAGCCTTTACCATGTATGTCAGCATTGCTCTCAGTTAACTTCTTGGTTACTTTAGCAACTGCTTTTTAAGGCAATTTTAAAGGGTTTTTTTTCTGGTGTTGGCTTTAACATTTCCATTTGTTACTATGCAGAAGTAACAGGCTAGAGGCTAAATGGTCTTTAAATACTGTTCCAGTTCCAGGGGCAGAAACTACTTGGAGCTTTGAACAGCTGTCTACTTTTATCCTTAACAGCATGCACTGTTTCTCTAACATCCACTGACTTGTCTAGTCCTCTTAGCTTCCATTTGGGTTAAAACCCCTTAAAGAGAATTTAACTGAATTTTTAAAAACATAATATCTCATTTTTTCTATTGTTTCTGATAGTTTTCTAATGTTTGACTGCATTTAAAAACATTTCTAATAGAAAGCTATCAAGAGTGTTGTTCATCCACCAACCCTCCAGCCACCTTTGTACCTTGTTAAAATACACAGTTCTCTTATTTTAGCAATTATTACATGGAAGTATATCTATACATATGTGTGTGTATGTATACATACGTAAGAGGCTTCCCAGCCCTTCTTACTGGGCATTGTGCATTTGCTTTTCAAAGTCTGATTTCATTCTCTGTAGTAAGACCAGAGCAGTCATTAGCATTAAAGCAATTTTATAGCACTCTGCAAAGGGAATACAAATGCAGCTTCTGACCACTTCAAGCCTTATTTGCACAAAGATGATGTCTTTATTTCAGGAGATGAATTCCTTGCTACCTAATTCTTGAAAGGCTTTTATTTTGAGGTGGGTCTGATTTGTCCCTATAGGAGAGCTGTCTGTTGCCTGCCAAGGAGCACTACATCCTACCAACTACATCTCATTTAGCAGACAAATGACCTGAGTTTGATTAGGCTACAAGCCAACTTGAAGGACAAGTCAGTCAGTGCTGAGTACAGCTTGTTTATCCATAATATGTGAATAACCCAACAAAAATACAGAGGTCCTGAAATGATGATCATTCCTTTGGAGGAATGGGGGTAGTGGTGGAAAGAAGAAGATGGGAACTCCTTTTAGTCCTGGTACTTATAGTTGAGTTGGGTGAAATTTTTTATTGGTAATAAAAAATCCTGCATTTTTCACTGAACTTCACATGGATAAAGAAAGAAAAATCCTGAAAACATTGAGGAGTTTCATGGCAGTGCATTCTAATCTCCATTCTTTCCCTTGAGATATCTTATAATTTTAAATGATTCTCTGCATTGAGACTCAAAGTGCGTGATTTCATATCAAATGAGTAAAACATGATTTCAGATGAACTGAAATGTTTTGTTTGTTTCTTCAGTTTAAAAAAAAGTTGTGTATTCGAGTTCATTTGACCTGAAAGGAATTAAAAATATTTTGGACCTGCCAGAAAACTAAATAAATGCATGTTGACCTGTTTTAATCCCTCTAAAGCTCACAGATATTAATGCTAAATTTATCTTCAGAAAGGAACATTAAAGCCCTGCCTGCAGGTGCTGGGGAGATGGTTTGCCTGGCAAACCTTGGCATTTGTCCCTGTGCTCCCTGCAGCTCAGGGGCTCTTCCCAGGACACAGCTCTCAGGAATGGGGAGTGGGAGATGGGAGGAAGCCCTGGCTTTTCTTTCCTAGGAACTGCAGCAGGAAAACTGATGGTGATTTCTTTTCACTTTTCTCTTTTGCATTTGTGTCCTCACAACTTCTGCCTCTAAATTTGCCTTTTCACCAGAGGGTTTTGGTAGCCTTGCACCCATTAAATATTCTCTCCTTCTTCCCTACCATCCTTCCCCCTCTCTCCAGCCCCAGTCCAGGTTCATGAAGAGTGCTCCCCGTTGAAAGCATCTCTTCCCTGCTGTCATTGCCAGGACCCATCTCCCTCCCTCCCACCCACCACAGTAGAAGGGCAGCATTTCCCAGTTAGCTTTTTGTAGGGCCTGACAGATTCAGAGCTCTTGTACAAATAACAAAAGAAGCCTTTGCCCTTGATTTTGAAATGCCTTGGGACTAAACCTCATGCGCTTTCACCGGAGCAGAGACTGATTCTCTCTTTCAGGGTTTTTACTGTAATTTTGAAGTTTAAGAAATTCCTGCATCCTCCAAGTGAGCTTTGTCTTTCCTACAGTCTCTAATCAATTGCAGCTGGGTTTGTTACTGCAGAAGGTCCAAGCAGATTTAGCAACAAGGATATTTTCAAAACATAGGTAAAATTATACCTCCTTCTCACTCAGTTTTAAGTCCTGCCAGCACAAGTAGCCAAGGCATCATGTATTGCCCTGCCTTTGCTCAGCCTGTCTGGATGAGTTTTTCTTCTTGTAATACTCAAATTAACCTTTATTTTTTTTTGTCTGTCTGTCTGACTGCTGATTTATGGTATAATATTCTGAGATGTACAAGAAGTCGGCTGAACTTACTGATATTGCAAAATGCACGCATTTTTTACCTTAGAATTTGGGTAAATTCCTTCCTATACTTCTCTTCACAAGGTGAAACGAACAGACTGTTTACTTTGTCTAATTAAAAGATCATTATGATTATGTAGGAAACAGGAGCTGTTTGCATTGTCATTTTTGCAGTACGTTATTTACACTGATGAGTTTTATATTCTACTTGACATTGAGAACATTCAATTGTACAATTTACAACTTTGTGAGACTTTATAACTGAGAAGAGTGCTGCCCTTTTAAAAGGATGGAATAATTCCACTTTGAAATGTTACCAAAAGACAAGACTTGAGTTTATGGCTAAAAAGCATAGGAAAGATACATATTTGCTTCAGCCATTATTTTCAGTAATATTTCCAATGATGTATGGTTATTTTATGGATTTCTTTGTCTTCTCTCCCTCATCTCACCCTCCTGCCCTGGCTAGGAATTTGACTTTTGTTACCTGTGTGTTTTTTAATATTATTTTGTTAAACTGTAATTAAACTTCATTTCCCCTTCTTGCAGAATACTTGGCTTATGGAAAGACAGCTGCCATCCCATGTAATCTGTTGTTATTCAGGTCCTCTACCACAGCTTGGCATTTCATTCTGTTAAAAATGCAAGTGGGACTGTTAGACATGTCACCTACAAAGCCAGGGGGTCAGCTTGGCAGCTTACTTAATGTGCTAATTTGCTGTAATTTAATCATGCTTGGAATATGGATTGGACATCTGAGTATCTCGGTGGCAGACTTGGACTCGAACAGCCCATAAACACTGCGTTAAAGCCCGGTCAGGAAAAGTGAGTTGTGGTCAGCTGCTGATCCTTTGCCTTTGGGACTTCAGGTGGGGTCTTGGGGGCTCGTAGAACTCGTGGAGCTGTGGCTCCGTGCCCAGAGCCTGCGTGGAGCTGTGGCTGAACTCTGCAGTTTAATTAATTATGCATTAGCTGCAAATGAGATTGAGGGCGGTGAGCTCCCTTGGTAGCTCCCTGTGAGTGATGCAGAGCCAAGCCTGCTCTGCCCAGGCACAGTGTGCACTCCGGGGCTTGGGAGGGATGGAGCCTTTTCCCTGGCCAGATGTGGGCTCTGGGAGTGCGGGGGGTGTGGGAAATCAGGCACCTTGTTTTGCAAGTCACAGGCTCTGCAATACAGGCCAGCTTACAGTGACTCGCCAAAATATTTGCCAGATAGCACTTCTCAGATGCAGTCAAGTCAGTGAAACCTAGAAGTTGGCCCCTAAATTAATTTTCTAGAGTAGCTTTTTTTGCCCCTTTTTGAGCTTACTTTTAAGCACTGAGTTTGGACATCTTGCTCATGCATTATTTGGTGCTAAATTGTGAAACCTGTGTTTGCATTAGTAAGGCTGATAGTTGAAAATTTTCCAAAGGATAAGTTTCACTGTTGGAAAAAAATTTGTGTTCAGTTCTCAGAGAGTTCCATTTCAACCAGGTCACACAGACTGGCTGGTTTCCTGGCTGGTTTGCCATTTCTTTCATTTCCCCTTTTTGACTATTATGTTGTAAGACGAAAGTTAAAATTTTAACACAGTATGTTTCACCATTTAAAAAAAGGAAGTTTTAGCCTGGGGTGTTCTATTACCTCGCTCTCACTTAATCTTCTAACAGTGCAATTATCTCTCATCTTTATGTTATTCATTGTGTGACTCTGGCCCTGATGAGATCAATTTAGTTTTCAACTTATCTTTTTAGTATTGTTATATCTTTTCTCTTTGTTGTGATATGCTAGAAAAGATCTCCCTAGCAACACCTAGCTGTGGTTATTCTTAGTGCCTCTGGCCTGGCCACTTGCCACTGTGTCCACCTGGCCATTTTCACTGCACTAATTGGTTTATCCTTTAGAAAGACTTTTTTTTTTTTTAAGTTCTCTATTTTCCAACTTTGGTAGGTTCATCTTTGTTTTCTTTATAACCCTGATTCTCTGATATAGGTTTAGATTGCATATTAAGTAAAAGATCTTCCCAGTGAGGGTGCTGAGGCCCTGGCACAGGTTGCCCAGAGAAGCTGTGGCTGCTCCATCCCTGGAAATGTTCAAGACCAGGTTGGAGGGGACTTGGAGCAACCTGGGACAGTGGAAGATGTCCCTGCCCATGGCGGGAGGATGAAATGAGATAAGTTTTAAGGTCCCTTCCAACCCAATGATTCAGGCAGGCGCTTGAGCATGTCCTGAGTTTCAAAGTCACTGTGCTGTTGCAAAGCTGACAAGAAAAAAAAGGAGCGTTGCTTGTGCCTGTGTGTTTGCAAGAATGTGCATTCGCTCTGCAAATGGGGGACAACAGTTCTGCCCCAAGGAGTTTACAAGAATTGCTCTATATGAAATACTGTTAAACACTTCGAACGCCTGGTTTCAAATGCCAGGACGAGATCATTCCAGCAGGAGTTCAGCTGCTGTGTCTGCTGGCCTTCATGCAGCTCGAGTCTGAGACCTATTTTTGGAGAGCCCAGCCCAACTTACCCCAACAGCTGTGGCAAACTCCCCCTGGCCAGATGAAGGGTGGAGCAGGCTCTGTTAAAATGTGATTTGAGCAGAAATGGCATTACCATAACTGAGAGGCAGGGAGCTTGTAATGAGATCATATGGTCAGCAAGGCACGCAGCGAAAAGTTTCCTTTTGGGTGGCTGCTTCTTTGCAGATAAGGGCAGGACAATGATTCATAACGTTGAAAAGGATGCCTGGTGCATGCCCAGTCTTTCGTTTACTAGTGTGATCTTGCTTTTGGTTTATGTAAAAAAGTGTGAGAGGAGGAATTTGATCACGCTCCTCAAGAGAATTCTGCTGCAGTGATTGCTCTCGGTTAATTTACCAAGTAGCAGCCATTGTTAACCTGTGATTCGAGAAATCACAAGAATCCCATGAAAATGGAGCTCCAAGTTAAAATTGCATTGGGGCACTGTCCTTCTGGAGATGCCTTTAAACAGGGCTGACTTGGTATCCTGTACCCAGTGCACTCTGTGGGATTTCCTTCTCTTGGTTAGGCCGTTTTCAATTTGCTTTCACCTCACAGAAGCTCTCTCCAATTTTAATTCCCTGCTGGCTTTACCCAGTTTTCTTATGAGTGATCTATAGCAGAAGGGTCCAAATTCAGACTGTAGTATGGGAAAGGGATTTATAAATTATGAAACACCAATGTAGCTGAGCAGGATGGTTAAGGGGGAGAAGAAAGACAAGTAGAGGACATTTGGAAAACAAAGCAGAGAGCAGAGGAAGGTGAGCAGGGCTGTAAAACCAGAAGAATAAGTTTCTAAAGAAATTAAAAATCAGAGAAACTATTGATTAAGAAATGAACAAAACGCAACATGATTTTGTGCAACTGGACTGAAAAAAAAAACCCCAAATTGAGGAACTTAAAAATGGGAGAATAAATCACTGGAGGATAAAATCCAAGGTTTGATGACTGCTCATTGCTGACTCCAACCTCCATGGGTTGGCCTTCAATTTACCATGGAAGACAAATGAGTGTTTTGGTAGAATACATGATCAGGCTAATTGGAGGCTAATTAGGGAGTCAGTTGATCACAGAGGACTGATGCACCAGAAGCCCACAGGATCTGAGTGGCAGGGAGCGCTGCAGAAAGATGGCTCGTGATTTAAGGTGCAATTCCCAAAAGAGCAGTTCTCTGTCAAGCTGTCAGTGGGTTTGGTACTTTTCCAGAGGTGCAGATGTACTCGAGCAGTGGGAAGCTGAGAGCTAAAGCAAGTCCACCCTGCCTGCTTGTGCTTCCCTGCCACACAGCCTGTTCCTCCTGCAGCTGCAGCACCGAGGGGTGGATGGGCTCATGCCTGCACTGGGATGGTGATCCCAGGCTTGGAGTGGCACTGCCACCAGCTGGGCTGCAGCTGAGCAGGGCTGGGTGCCCCAGGCTCCTGTGCTGTCACAGCTGGATTTGCCACCACAGCAGAGGGGCTCCAGCTGTGCTTCACTGCTGCTCAGTCTGAGTCACGGGGGTGAAAACATAAAAACAACGCAAAAGCTGGTGGTTTGCAGCAAGGAATGGGAAGCTGGGAGTTCCTTCAGCAACGTGTCCCAGGAATGGAGATGAGTGGCAAAGCAGCAGATCCGAAGGGCTGATCCTCGTGTGGCTGCGGAGAAGGTGCTCAGCAGTCGGCTCAGGTGTTCGTCTGCTCCCACGCTGACAGATGAAGTGTCCACAAAAGCAAACCAGCTGCATTTCAATGGTGCCTGGCTGGTCTGAGTGCTGCACACTCGGGTTTGAAATGAAATTCCAGCTCGTTGCTGTGCTGACAAGCCGCAGATGGTGGCTGTGAACATGACACACGGTTCAGTCTCCCAGCTGCTCATCTTGGTCTCCGCTCAGGGCTTGCCAGAAAGTTCCCTTCTCCCTATCAGAAAGAGAAGGTACAATATTAGAAACTGCTTTATTAGGACAATATTGCTGCTGTGAGATTGGGGAACCCTAAGGCTGGTACTGCTAAAGTGCAGTTGTTTCATAAGGACTCCAGGTGCAGCTGTATTTTCCTGAGCCTTTTTTTAAAGGGGTCATGAAAAAAAACCAAAACAAGATCATGAGCCAACAACTGTGGATTTGGTGGATGTCCTAAAGGGAGTGACAGAAAACACAGGGAGAGGCAGTTTTCATGGCAGGCAGTGTGTTCATGCTTCAGTAACTCAGAGCATCTGTTTGAGCTTTGCCTGCCATGATGGGTGAGGCAGAATCAGGAGATGTCATGTAACTGGGTTTCCATAAAGAACATGATATCAAACATTCATGAGCAAGGCAAAAATTCCCAGAAAATAAGGTGGTGTCATCCCAAACTGTTGCAGATGGAGAATTCTTCTGAAGACCTGCAAAGGCAACACTAATTTACAACTTGGGCACATTTTATTCCTTCTCTGGAAGACAGTCTGCAGTTGTAGGAGAAAATTACTGAAATATCACTGAGTTTTTAGCTGGCATTAGAAGAAAAGAGGGGTTGAGGGATTTTTGGATGAACTGTTAGAGTGCTGCTGTCCTTTGACTTATTCTGAATGAGCAGCAAAAGAGAAAAACAGACGCTTGTCTCTGAATGGTTAATTTTCACAAATGTGAATTTTTCCTAGCAGGAGCAAGAGGGTTTCAACACAGGCTGTTGTGAGGCTCTGCAAATGCCAAGTGTCTGCTCTTGGGAGATGGAGAACAAAGTTGGCACCAATAATTAGTGGCTGATTTGGCAAAAGTTGCTGAAAATTGACATCTGAGGGAAAGGTCTTGGGATGATTTAGTAAAACAGTGCAGTTTGAGATAACTTTTGTGATGTTACTGTTCAAAGTGCAGGGGTGATCAGAAGGAATGTAATGTGCAAAATGTGAAAGAGGAATTTGGTGTTTTATTTAGTTCTTTGTGCTTTCTCTTGAGCTTTTCTAGCATATTGTTAGCAGTACAATGATACAGCAAAGTTACTGACGTTAACTAAGGAAAGTTGAGATGCCAAAACACCACGAATTTCTCATTTACTACAGATGGAGCTTTGTTTCTCTTCCTCTTTGCTAAGATACGGGTATTAATTTCACTTGGATGTAGCTGTCATTTAGGAGCAAATCCAACAGGGGAATAACATTGCATGGTCCAGCAAATCCAGCAATTCATCATCCGAGATCCTGAGAGGCAGAGCAGCACTGGAGGAGGACTCTGTGGGGTTTGTGGTCAGGCGTGTGTGGAGGCATCCCTGCCTGTCTGGGGACAGCCTCTGGGAAAGAGCACTGGGTGGGAAGTTGGGATGGGAACCAGAAATCTTGCAGCTACTGTTGTAAATGTTTTGAGCTGTGTTTCTGGTCTTGGGATGGTTCCAGCACCAGCTGGAGCCAGTGTGGCTTTCTCTCTGCTGGGAAGCACATGGTGGTTGGTGCCTCAGAGGTACCAGTGCCCACTGGATGTGTTGTCTTGAGGGGGAGCAGTTGAGGGGTGAAGGTAACTGTGTGAATGGGGAATTTTTGTGCTCCAAAGAAAATTTAAAGTGGTTGGTTGGCACCTACTGGCAGTGAGATGACTTCCAGGGAATGTCCTGTTAACTTTTCTCAGGAGTTGGCAGGACTGTAGGGACTGTAGTGTGACAGTGATGAAGTGAGCAGCAAAGAGGGAGGACAGGCAGTTTTCACTGCAGGATGGTAGGATCACATTTTGCCTCTGGCTGATTTACTCACAGCAGGAATAAAGATACCACGCCAGGAGTTAGTTTGACACGTAAGGGAATGAAATGAAAGCACAAAAGCTCAAGATACCTTGACAGCCAATCACCCACCCAAATAACAGCCCCCCAGCTAGCAGAGCTTCCTGTCCACAACCTCACTGCAGGGTTCAGGCTCTCCCTCTACCCAGCACTACTGTTCTGCGGTAGCACCTCTGATAGCTTTGCCTTGCTGCTGATTGCTTTAGCTTTTCATGAGCAGCAGAGAGAAGACAGGACCTGCAGCCCCTGCCAGTCAAGGCCTACTTTTCTACAGAGCTTTTAAGATTTATGGTCAAATTTTACAATAACTCTGATTTCTCTTATAGATCATGAATATATGATAGCCCCGTGGTCCTACAGCGAGTCCCCACTGTGATGGCTTGGTCACTACTTCTGAGCACTAGCAAGGAAATTTTAACACTGAAGTTTTCCTGGTGGAGTAAACCACGAGGAGCTGGTTGCCTGGCAGGTCTGGAGCCTGATAAAGAGCTGCCTCCATTGCTGCCAGGCCAGGCTCATTCACCCTCCGTCGTCCACCTGGGAGTGGCAGCTGGACTCTGCGTGAAAAATGAATTTTCATGCTGAATCATGGATTCCGACCAGACTAATTTTAAAAGCTTGTTGCCCCAGGAGCAGAAGCTGCTGGGAGCCTTGAGGCTGGCAATGGGAACGTGGTGGTTGTGCTTGTTAACTACATCAAATGCTGCTGTTTGGGGAGGACATTGGGGCTCCACGGGGATGCAGGACCACGGCGAGGGACCTTCCCTCTGTCCACTGAGCCAGGGGAGCCCTGCAGCTGTGGATCTCAGGACAGGCGTGTCCTTGAAGCTTGCTGGAAAATGGCAAGAAGCTGTGTCTTTCAGGGGCACTCCTTTGCCTGGAAGCCTCTTCAAGGAGGACAGAGAGCAGCTTCTCAGCACACAAGGCACAGCCTGGGGCCCGGGGCAGTAGCGAGTGCTCCGTGTGAGCTGGGGACACCTGGTGCGTGTCCCTCCTGGCAGCCAGAGGCTGTGCAGGTCCCTGTGTTGTTATCACCTCGGTGGGGAGCTGTGGGGGACTCTGCTCAGGCTGCACATTGCCCAGGACCTGCTGACACAGCAGCCTGAGGCAGCTAAGTTCAGGCAAGAGCACAGATGTTCTTGTAACGAGCCCAGTGATCTGGTGACTCATTCCCTTCCCAAGCAGCCACTTCTGATGTGAAAACTTCAATAAATGAAAATGGAGAATCCACTTTTGTGACATTTTAAAGAGCTATTTCTCATTTCTGGTTTGAAGGTGATAGCTTGGGCTTCCTCCCTTTGCTTCCCATTATATTTCTGTGAGTGAAGCGTGGGGACCTTTACTCGACCCACAGCCCTCTCACCACCTTTGCTCACCTCTCTGAGTCTTTCCTGACATTTGCTAAAATCAAGAGGTTCCTAGTGGTGATTCCAGTCTCTCGTAATGCAAATGGTAATAATGATACTAATACTAATCATTGTTATTCTGTACGATGAAATGTCAAGATTCTATACTTCCAAGTTAATTTTTAGTAGGTAAGTGCCACATTAAGCATGTCCATCCTGTCAGAGAACATGCTTTTCATATCACAGAAACTGTTAGAAATTATTAGTAATGAAGGGGACAACTGTTGTGCCTGGTGGGTTGGTCTTTGACATGCAGTAATGCAAAGTGACACGGAAAATTTGGAATGAAGGATGTAAAGCTGTTCAAAAAATTGTGGATGTAGCAATAAATTAATTGATCTCATATCTAAAATGTGGTACTGAGCTGTAATGATAAATAGGATCCATGTCACTACTGTTGGATTGCATGTGTGTAACTAGGAAAGGAGCTAATGGGCTGAGGCTGGGGGGACTGGTTTGGGGGAACCTGCCTGGATAGCAAAAGGCTGTACTGGCAACTGCACTTACCTTGAAATAGGAGTCTGTGGGCAGTAAGATCAGATGTTGAAGTGTGTATCTATCTTTAACTGTTCTAAATAGAGGCTATCCTGGGTAGCACAGGATCCCTGGACAGTGTATTTTTTTTAGAAGTACTTTTAAGCAACAAGTATTTTACTGCAAACAGCTCCATTCTTCTCATCAAGATTCTCCTCACTGGTATGACTTGCTGCTCTTTTGGGCCTGTATTTATTATGCAGTATTACCTTGTACAAAGTATTGCTTTTACTTTGCAAAATAAAAACCTTTTAGGTCGTATTTCTCTCTCAATCAGGAAATATTTAATTGACATTACGTGAAACTAATGCTGTTATGTAACACTCAGAACATAACAAACGCTGCAACTCCAGATCTATCCTAGCTGGAACCTGAACCTCTCCTGGCTGCTGACTCGTTTGTCTGTCTGATTTCAGCCTCCAACCGGAGTGGTTTGGACCATCTCAGCAGCTCGCTGGGCCTCGTTGAGGAGCAGGTGCGGAGCTGGGGGCAGCGCCGCCGCCGGCACGCGGCAGAGGACGATTACAACATCGAGGTGCTCCTGGGGGTTGATGACTCGGTTGTGCAGTTCCACGGGAAAGAACACGTTCAGAAGTACCTGCTGACCTTGATGAATATTGTGAGTACAGCCCTGCTAGCTGCCCTCCCTGTGGGAAGGCTCTGAAAGGGCTGGGAATGTAGGTTGGGTAAGCCATTTGAATAAGACGTAACAGATTTTTCTCGTGGCAGGAGATAAAATAACTCTAGGAGGGAAATCCAGGCCACTTTCAGAAAATCCAATAAGGGAGAAGCAAAAAAAAAAAAAAGGAAAAGAAAAAGGAGCCAAGACAGAAGCTGAGTGTGTGACTGTTAAAATGTTCAAAGTCCTGCTTATGTACTTTGGTGGGTGGGGACACAAGGTCAGGGGCTCAGGTTTTTGGAACTCATTATGTTTTAGCTGTATATTCCCTTAACCTAAGCTTCCTGCTGAGGAACATGGTTTGGAGAACTGTCTTCAAATAAGGTTTTAACAGAAATTACAGTCGGCTTTTACATTTTTTTAAACTACTCAGCTAAATTCTTTGATTTCTCAACAGCCACTTTAGGTCCCAGGCCACCTCCCTGCTCCTTGTTCGCACTGCAGTAAAATGTTATGCAGTACAACACTGAGCTTTCTCAAATTGACTTAGTATTTACTCCATGACTGACATCTTTAGGTTTCCTTAGTTAAATATTTAATCTTCAGAACCATAGTCTGTGTAACAAACTATATAGTGTAGGAGTGATGAAAGGAGACACTGGGGAATATTGTGTTTGAAAGAATCACTTTTTATTTCTAAATATCAATGCAGCAGCCCTCTATAACCCCAGACAGTAAGCAAGGACACTTCTTTTTGGAAAAGAACCAAGACTTGAAAAATCATCCCCCATCAAACTCAAAATATATTTTATTATTTTGCCCAAAAAATAGAAGTAAGTGATAGCCCCCCTAAGAGGCAACTCATTTGGGGCTGACTTTCTTCCTTCTCCCTCTCCTCTGGAACAGAAGTCTTTTCTCAATAAAACACACATCTGAAAAAGCTTTGGGCTCAGTGAATGCATGTTCTTAGTAAAATAGTGTTGAGTAAAAAATTGTAGGTCTGCTCTGTTTTGACAAATGGAGTCTGACTGCTAAAGTTTACAGTCGTGTCAAAAGGATGAGCCTGTAGATGACTCCTTTCACTTTACAAAACACAGAGGCAGAAATCCAGGCTATTAGGTAGATTTGCCTGGGATGTAGTTTTTCCAAGATATATTTTTTCAATTATGAAGCTTGGATTTTTTCTTTCTTTATTATGCTCTTTTAGCAATGTGCAGAATATAACTGTTTTTCATTTTAAATGAGAGGTGGAATACAATTTAAGAAAATCCCTTGTGTGATATAAATTCAGTTATGACTTTTTATAACGGCATTGTAAATAGTTAAAAACCTGCCCTAACATTGGAGTTATGGGGTACTTGATGTCTGCTCTGATGGCTGTAAATGCATATATTCTAACAGAAATGACATAGTGAATTTCATTTATTTGTGTGGTTTGTTTCCTCTGAGGCTTAAAACAAAGTCTACAGTGAAACAGATGGTTTTATGCATCTCTAAATTAACAAGTCAAACAGGCCAAACCAGGAATGTGGCAAACAGGCCAAAATAGATTAAACAGGACTCTTTACTTATCATGTCACTTAAATCTATTTTTAAGAATTAAAATATACAGTAATGGTAAAGAAGCCATAAATGTTCCAGCTCTGGAATATACTTTTTCCTAATTTTAGTAAACCATCCAAGACACAAATTGCAAGAAATAACAACTCTTAAGCAGCCTGTCTCTGCAAGTGGTTTAGAAAGTGCAGCCTGTGTAACCATCCCCACAGGGCACGGCAGCTCTTGGCACAGGCAGCAATTGTTCTGTTGAGAGCTCTGAGGTAGAAACACGTCTTTTGGGGACTGAGGATGTGTCCCATGCCTTGTGCCCAAATTCGAGGAGCTGTTTGAAATCCCCAAGGCCTCTTGAGAGGCTCTGGTTAGTCACTGACAGTCATCAGTGTTGTCCTATTCTTTTCTTCAAAACTCAGCTGGTTTCTGTATAGAAATACTCTGTATTTTAGCAGAGGGGTGGGTGATGGTAGCCAGTCCTGTTTCCAGCTCCAGCACAGAGAGGTGAGAGGGGTTTGTTACTGCAGATGGTGGTGCTGGGGACCTGTATTGTGTCAAGGGACATCACAGTGCAGAACCTCTCCTTCCCCTGGGCAGGGCAGCTCCAGCTCTTGCCCTCATTGCTAGATGGGTGCAAGGTGTAATTTTGTGTAGAACATGGCTTTGGTCTCCTTTCCTGAGATTCACAATGATTCCCCCACTGTCCTCTCTTCTTCTTTGAAGAGTTGGGGGTTTTAATTTAGAAAATGAGCCCAATAGAAAAGGCCTTGGGGTCCCTGGCTATTAGGGGTCACATGTATGCAGTGTGTTTCTGATGAGATGTGTAGGTCCAAGGTCACTGAAAAAGTAGAGACAGCTACAAACAAGTCCAGCTGTGTTTTTTAATCTAACTGGAGATCCTCTCATAACCATCAGATTGTGTGTACCCTGCTGGTTTCAGGATGTAATCAATTAGCCTCCTGTAGTAACAAGGCATAGAATCAATTAGCTTTGTATGGTAACAAGGTAGTAAGCATAAAATCAAGAATGCATGGTAACAAAATAAAATAATCGTGAAGGCATTTACTGGAGATAAAACAGGTGATCAAATAGTTGAATTTCTGAGGTTCCAAAAATGAAATAAATCTTAGGTGAATCGTCCCTCCTGGGGCAAGACATTACTTTCCCAGAAGCAACTCCCAGCGTGTCTGCTTCTCCCACTGTGCTTGATCTCCTTGTGCATGATGGTGTGAGCAGTTGTCCTTAACTAACTTTTCCCAGGGATCTTGGGTGGAACCCTACCACCAACCCAATCAAAACAAATTTCTTTTTTTTCTTTTTCAAGCCCAGTGCAATGACTGTAAATTCAGTAAAATCTGTTTTGTGCAGCTTAACTGATGTGTTACAGTCCACACCTAAAAGCCATGAAGTGAGAAAAAACAGGGGCTGGGTGTCCTGGCTATCTTGAATAGCTGTGCTAATATTTATCCCAAAGTTTGGAAATGAAGTCACTCCCAAACAAATGGTGATGGATGCCAGAGGATTTTTAACACATTGGGCTGCAGCCACGTATCGCCTGACTGTGCGCCAGCCGTTCCACTGCAGCGAGCTCGGCCTCATGCCTCCCCTTTTTCATCCTCCAGTCATTTCCTTTGACAAAACTCTGGTTTCTCTTGACCTCCTCTCTTTTCTCTGCTCAGCACCATCGGGACATTCAGTCACCTTTGGAAAATACACCATTGTTTTCACTTTGGAGACCCTCGGCTGCCTCTCGCTTGCACCATTTTCGTTTGTACGTCATGCTGTGTTTTTTCCTGGGAAGGATATTGGCCTGCACAGTCCTCTGCATTTCCAAGCATGAGCCCACACATTGCACAAATTAACTTTGTATTTATAGCATGCAGGAGCACTGCCACAGAGGAGAGATATTTGGGTGGAATCTTGTAGCTCTTTAGTTACTCAAGAACATAGAAGGTAATTCAATTTCAGCAAGAAAGCATCTCAACCCCCCAGTAATTCTATCTGCTTGTACAATAGTTTGGGAAACATTAGAGAAGTGCAAGGCTAGAAGTGGCATTGGAGAATTACCTTGCTGGTTGGAAAGAAAAGGTTTTCACTGCAGGATGCTTTGGGAGGAGGAGCAGGGGGCTGAGTGGATGTCATTGAGTTGAACGGTTTGGAGGGGTGCACTGGTCACCGGGTAAGAAACCTGGCTGGAGGGTCAAGTCCAAAGGGTGCTGGTGAATGGAACCAAATCCAGTTGGCAGCCAGTCCAAAGTGGTATTCCCCAGGGCCAGCAGTGTTTAACATCAGTGATCTGAACTAGAGAACTGAGTGCATCCTCAGTACATCTGCGGGTGCACCAAGGTGGACGGGAGGGCTGATCTGCTGGAGGGCTCTGCAGAGAGATCTGGACATGGCCTCGAGTTGCTCCAGGAGATGTTTAGATTGGATATTTGGAAAAATCTCTTTGTGGGAAGGGTTGTCAAGCTTTGAAACAGGAAAGTGATGGAGTCACCATCCCTGGAGGTGTTCAGAAGATGTTTGGATGTGGTGCTTGGAGACGTGGTGTTGTGGTGGCCTTGTCAGGGCTTGGGTTGATGGCTGGACTCGATGATCTTAAAGAGCTTTTCCAACATCTGTTCATTGACTCTGAAGTGGGGGTTGTTGGTAGCCAGCCCTGGTGCTGAAATTATCTGATCATTTCATAACCCTCTGAAAAGTAGTTTCCAGGATTAAGCAAATTTCAGGGGTAAAAATCTTTAAATCTTTTTTCCCTTCCTTTACTGTTAAATGACTGATATTACAATATTTGTATATATTCATGTAATGGATATATGGCCAAAATATTTGTGGTACCAAACCCCATCTCCTCAAACTAGCTAAGTGCCTAATTGTTGGTATTTCAAAGGGAGATAGACCCTAAATAGGATTTATGCTTCACTTTGGGCTAGATCTGTCTGAGTATTTAGTCATTTACCTGCCTTTGAAATCAGTGAGAATCAGTTTAAAAAATTAGCTCATGGGATTATGTATCCCCCAGCCTTCAAGTGAAACTTCAACTCCAGAACAAATACATTAAACAACTTTTCATTTGAATAACTGAAATCAATGAGAGTTATGCAGCTGGGGGCTTTGGAAAGTCCCTGGAGTCTTTCACCTGCATCTTTCAGCACTACACATGTCTTTGAAATTGTGGCCCTGGGGCGCTGTTGAATGTGTTATCTGTCCTCTTTAATAGGATGTACATGATACTACTATTATAGATGAGATTTCTGCTCTCGTATCTCTGGCTGATGAGGGATGAAGATTTGCAGGTACAGAACAGCAAGTCCCTAATGAGAGGAAAGGGCAGAAATGCCATCGGTTTCTAACTGACAGTTGGATAAAAACCTGAAAGCATGTCTAATTCAAGCTGTTAAAAAGAAAGTGATGATTGAATACATTGAAATAATGGTGCTCCCTATCTTCAGAATCACGCTTTTTAAACTAAAAAGCATTTTTTTTAGACAGCAAGGATATTTCAATAATGTAGAATTTGACTGGATTTTTGAAAATTAAATAATTCATAAGCTCCAATGCTCATTATTTAAAATCAGTTTATTTTAATACAGGCACTTTAAATTTGAAGTAACTCTAAGAAGTTCCACAAATAACAAATGTAAGTCCAACTCTATTCATCTGAGGGACTTGAGCTGTCAGTAGCTGAATTACAGCTTGTTTGAAAGTTTAAATATATGTATGTGAGTTAACTCCACGTTTTGACTGTTCATTATAAACCAGTAGCTGTGACTGGTGTGAACAGTATCTGAAGAGGCCTCCATGAGGTTATTTTTGTTCATTATCTTGATTGCCACCCTACAGTGGAAGCTGTAATTGTGATTGGGCATTCAGGGGCTCCTGCAGGAAAGACCCTCTCAGAACTCTTAGAGATTGTGCTCATTTTCACAGGGATATTATTCCCAGTGTCAATTAGGTGAGCATTGCCCATTATTGGTAACTGGAATGTGCCTTGCTGCCCTATCACACAGGTTTTGGTACAGGTAGAGGGTAGGTACAGTTAAAAGATGGATTTTTTCCTTTACTCCAAATACCAACATGAGCTTTAGCCACAAAGGTTTCAGCCAGGGACTTCTGAGTTGTGACAGTGTGGTTTGTGTGATGGAGTGTGGATAATTAGGATCAGCTTTCAAATTCTGGATGCTTTTCTTCACCAAACCACTTAGATTTGAAGAGGTCACCATATTTATTACTCTGACATGACACCCCTATCCCTTGTAGTAAAGTGATAAATCAGTCTGCTTAATTATTTTATGATGCTATAGTTGATTTTATTAACGTGATCTTGAGACAGTAATTCACAAAAAGACTGAGTCTGTTGGTGCAAAGGTAATTTACAGTGTTTAGAGAAACTTCTCACAGCAGTGGTTTATGAGCAAGAATGAGAAGAAGAAGGCTTCCAGGAGCCTGCGGGAGGAACTAAGAAAAATAAATTAGTCATGAAGTCAGAAAACAAAGTCTATGACCTTTCTAAAGCCAATGTTACAGTTGAAGATGAGATAGAGACCTGTAACATGAAGCCACCTAGTGCCTTGCCAACACATCTGCTGGGGAATGTTTTTCATTTTGATCAGAAGCAGCTAACTTGGACTTGGTAACATCTACGGACTCTGACACCAGGGAAGGTAAATCAGGACTCAGACTCATATTTGCATAGAAAATGGGAGATTCTTATCTCTGTTTTGCAATGTACATTGCCAAGCTCTTGTAAAACTGCCTGGTGTATGTGGTTTTGAGCAGAATCATAGATGTTTTCCAAATGTGAAATCACAGTTTGACCTTTAAGTTTCATGTGTGTTGTGTGCTTTCATTCTTTTTTCCTTGTGATGCTCAACAAAGATTTCAGGGAAAAAAAAGAGTTCCTTTCTGAGGAAATGAGGAAATGCCTTGTAAGGACTAGAAAGGGAGACTAGGAGCCCTTGATTTTGCTTTATGACATTCTGTGTGACCATAGCACATCCACCAGAGGAATTGATGTAACGTTATTCCTGTGGGATTAAGATAAAGCTTTGGGAATGTCAGAAATGCTCATTTGAGATCTTCAAAAGCATGAAGGAGGTGATGAAAATCGAAGAGCATAGTGGTGTTTGAAGTGGGACCACAGAAAAATAAAGTGAGAGGGGAACGCTTTTGGGAGGGTCAGATTACAGAAGTTTGTGCTCAGTATCCACCATGACATTTCTGGTTCCTATTCTGTAATTCAAACCAGACGTTTCTTACAGAAATAGACAATCACTGGATGCCCACCAGGCACCGAGGCTTTGCTGCAGATAATTATCATCTGATGAATGAGCTGCATCTCGGGCTGGGCTCTAACAATGGCTTGCCAGGAGCTCTGCCATCCCACAGGGAAGGAGCTGATGCTCTCCAGCTCCTCCAGTATCGCTCTGGCAGAGATCCACACACGGCCCCAGCTCTGCCTGGGAGCACGTAGCCATCAGGAGTTTCTGCAGCAGTAGTTGTGTAAGGATGCTGGGTGATCAAAGAGCGAGCTAATCAGCTCGGATGGATCAGCAAATTTGTGGTGGCTGCAAAACCAGATGACTCGTGGTTTGTGCCCTCTCCAAAGGGTCAGATGTGCCCTCTGATGGTCGCTGAGGCTGGGCTGGGGCTGTTTGACACTGATGTAGCCCGAGGCTGAAGCTGTTGGATGTCCAGCAGGGGTGTGTGCTCGAGGGAGCTGCGCTAACCCGGGCGTGAGGAGGAATCCTTGAAGCCGCCTCGGGATGAGCCCCATGGGTTATGGTTCAGGAGCCACGTTGTGATGAAATGATCTGCCTTTTGCATAGCAGATACTAACAAACCCTGCAAGGCTGGGAACTCCTTCCAACTGCATGAATGAGTTTGCTGATGATTTGCCAAAATACGCAGATTATTCTCCTATGGCGCATCGGTTTAATTAGGGATCCGGGGAACCACCTGACTTCCCCTAAAAATCCTGCCAGCTCTATCAGCAGGTAACCTGCTCTGCACCAAGACTAGCAGAACTGCAGGCTGTTGATTACTATTTGTGTTACAGGAGCTTTCAAAACTCCTTTTCAGGATAGGGCCATGCTTTGCTCAGTATTCAAAACTTTCCAGTGCTTGTTTTACAAAGCATGAGGCACCTCACAAGTGCTTGGCTCTCCTTTAGCTTTTTGATGTATTCTATGTGCTTACTGTGATGACTTGAAACTTGCTCAAGGCAGAAGAATTATAAAATTAGCAGAGAGGGACAGATGAAAAAAGTAAATAAAGTCTTTGTTTTTCTTATGTAGCACCAATCTGTGCCAGCCTGATTTCTACACAGAAACTTTAAATAGAAATGCATGTTTTCCTTTGAAATATCCCAGAAAAAGAAACCAAAGATATCCCAAAATAGTTAGCGAACTACAATAGCTTGATGAAAGTCTCTTTACAGTGTTTCACTGTGCTTTGAATTCTTTGAGATTTACCCAGCCTTCTTCATCACCCTCTATAAATGCTGAATCACTATAGGACATCTATGAAGATTTAATGCATTCACTGCCTTCAGTTCAGGAGCTGGGATTTTGGGATGGTCTCTGTGTACATTATTTTTTCCTGTGCAGCAACTTAAGTTTAGACTTACTGATTTAAGAACAACAGGAGATTGAATCTGGCTTTTCTTCTGTCAATATGAACCAGGATGTCCTGCTGAAGTACATGGAGATGCAGTGCTGGAAAAGTGCTTGCAGTCTTTTTCACAGCTGTGTGTATTTATTGCACGGATATCTGAACATGTATCTCCCTTCTCTGATTATCTCTGCTGTCAAAGTAGGTTTCAAAGTTGTGAGTTGCTCTCAAGCCTGGAGCTTTCTGATTTTCCAGGCTGGTTGATCATTTTCTGCCCTGTACATTGAGCTGCATTAGCTTGACTCTGCTTTCCTGTTGAAATAAGAGGTGGAAATGTAGAGAATCTGAGCTGGGCATTGTGGTGGCCCTTTCAGTGTGTGCACTTTTCATGAACCTTTGAGAGCACAACATTCGCTTGGATCTTGTATCTCTAACAGCTTCCTGAAATAAATAGGTGTGATTTAGGCCATGCAGAAGAAAAAGAAAAGTATCTATTTCAGGACATTATCTGTGTGCAGTGAGACACTCCTAGCAAACCACAGTTTAGCTCAGAGAACGATGCTGTGTGAAGAGGGCTTGGGCTCATCCTTATTAATGAAACCAAGACCCAGAGCTTTGAATTGGCCCACTGTCTTGCAGAAAATCCAGGATCCCAAGAGAACCAAGCAGCTTTTTACAGTGCTTGTGCTTTTCTGTTCATTCACAGTTTGTTTGTTAGATGTCATTTGCATGAATAGTCAAACAGTGTTTTAATTCTGTTCCATCAATGTTTTCAAGCCAAGTTTCCCTTTGGCACACAACAGCGATACAGTCGTTTGGTTACTCAACGATTGTTAAAAGAGGCTTAGGTTAAATTCTGCAAGTTAATGAGAGAGTGGTGTGCACCAATTTGGATTATGCTTTATGAACCAATTAAATACTTATTTACATGCTGTGTTTACTATCCTGTATACACAGCAGTTTTTGTTTAATACTCATTTCATGTACAGGTAATTTACAGCTTATTTCAACCTCATACTCTTGATGTGAGTGCTCTCTTCCCACCACACAAAGAGGGAGACAAATTAATATCCTTGCCTCACTTGACAACGTTCAAGGGTCTTTTTCCTGGGTGAAAGAATTTTTGTAAAGCAAAATGTGTTTATGTCTTACCTCTTTATAATCTGTGTTCAGCAATGGTCCTCAAAGCAAAAATAAGAGTTTTTAAAATTTCAGCATATAAAGTTAGTCTTCTGAAGTCTCATTTAAACATGCAAAGAGATTATCTGATTTCTAGAGGGGTTGTTTACAAAGCAGATCTGAACATGATCAGCTCCTTCTACACTGCAAGGAAAACAGAAGCCCCTGAAGCCCCTCAGAGCCGTGGGCTCCTCATCCACCATCCCAATCCAAGGATCTGCCTGCTCATCAGCCAGTAACGAGCCCGGGTCCCAGGCATCCCCAGAAAGTTCCCTGGTGCCCTGCAGGGTGGGAGCCTCCTCCTGGAGCTGCGGCTCAGCAGGACGCTCAGGACTGTCAAAAACCTGGATGTCTACCAGGCATAAAATAAGGCTCTTCTGTCAAAAAATACTGATGAAACGAATTAAAATTCACTTTAAAATGTCAGTGGGGATTGCTTAGCAAAACCTACACTGATGTATTTAATTTTAATGATTTTTGAAGAGATAAAATATGGGCCATTAAAACTGGGGCTGATTGAAGTAGCAGGACATTATTTACCATGTTTCAAATGAAAGGTTCCCTGAAAGTTATTTATTAGCTTGAAGAAATGAGTCTAGTTTGTAGGAATAAATGAAATCTAGGTCCAGCCAGCAAAACAGTTCAGTTTGGTGCAACCTTTACCAACGGAAGGAGGTTTAAAGAAAGGAACTTGCCTTGCAGGGATCTCATCTGCCTCTTCTAATTTGTAAAGCTAAACCTCTGCCATTTGGCCAAGTCTCATGCAGGCTTCACCACTGAATACTTAAATCAGCCTCTTTAACTGTTAATATTTTCCCAGCTTGCTTGTAGCAGTGTTTCCTAAGTAATCATTATTCATCCACATTTCATTCTCTACTCTAAATATTTACAGTTTGCTTTTCAGTGTTCCTGGGGTGATTTCCCTGTGTGCATTGTCAGTTACGTAGCTCTGGTATTAAAAAAAAAAAAGAAAAAGAAAAAAGACCATTTTAATTTGCTGGCATTTTATAGCTTTTGTTCTGCTTGCAAAGTTTAACACTGATGGGTTTTGACACACAATAAAGCCAGCCCATGTGCCTGACCAGCTTTTTGGGGGAGGTACATCCTCTTGGCAGAGTGTGATGTGATGTGTCCCAGATGGAAGAGTTACAGGGTGCAGCTGAACTGATCTGGTGAATGGCTCTTGGGAGAGAGGTGCTGTGTCTCTGCTCACTCATCCCCTTCCCTATGCACGGTCCTGCTCAGCAGAGATATTTGGGATTGCCATGGATTGCCACGCCCCAGGCTCCCGTGGGCTCACATGGGTCAGCTCAGCTGCTTCCTGTGGGTGCACTGTGATACTTGCAAGTCCAGTTAGGCTGGCACTTATATACCTGCTAATCTGAAGTCTCTGAGTATATATTTATTTTAAATGATTCCCTAAATTATGACCTATTGGGAGACTACAACAGAGTTTTGAAAAAAACCCCATTCCCTCTCTCATTAGTGGAATTATTCATGTTTTAAATATGATCACAAAGTGGTGTCTGGCCTAATGACAGAGCATAAAAGGTACCGACTGTGTCACTGCCTTCATAGTTACCATTGTTAAAGTGCTGAACTCTTTTGCAGGTTAATGAAATTTATCATGATGAGTCCCTGGGTGCTCACATTAACGTTGTCTTGGTGAGGATAATCCTGCTGAGCTACGGCAAGGTAAGGAAAGGTTAATTTAAATGCAGGATATCAATATCTATAGACTTCATTCTTTTATGAACAGTGCAGTTACTGGTGACATGTATTGTTTTTGTGTTTTAATTAATATATATTATCCTTACCAGTCTATGAATATAAAGAACTTTCATGTTTATATATATCTGTTTATCATTTGAACTTTACATCTCAAATAATTCCAATTTCTTCTGGGTTTTCCCTGTGTCATTTAAAGTTACTGCTTAGCTCTGGCCGTCTGTCTTTTCCGATTTGTTTGGAAAAGTCTATGAAACATAGAGAACATTTTGGTTCCTAAAGAAAACACAGTGTGTTCTGGTAGAACTGTATGTAAGTAGTAGTAAACACAAGGTCAGTTCTGCAAGATGCTGAGGGCTACAGCCTCTTTTTAAGAACTCGTTTATACTTGTGCTTATTATCAGTGGAACTACACATGTGCTTAAAGTTAAATGGGAGTTCTGTGGAATAGGTGCCAGAAGGCAAGAACTCTGCAGATCAAAGCTGTAATTAAAAACATCAAGTGCTCTTTCTCTCAGTTTCTGTGGAAGGGGTTGTTCCACAGGCAAAACTTGGGTAAGGAGGAACAAAATGTTAAATGGATTTCAAAAGTATTGATCTGTTCAGTACCTGTATCCTGTTATTGCCAGGTCAACATCAGATTCCATGGAAACAGGAACAGGACATTTTAAGTATGTTGATAACTGCTTTGGTTAAGGACATGGGATTTTAGTGCTCTCCAATGCAGCATCAGGCCCAGCTGCTCAGAGCAGAGTATTGAAGTCTCATGCATGTTCCTGTGACTGGAGTTGCTGGCATTTGCATGTTCATGTAGTAAACCTGGATTCTGGATGACTCCATGTCTGTTCATGGAAGCTGCTGGAACGCTGTCAGCAAAGAGCCAGTGCAGATGGTGAAGCTCCACTGGCATTCACCAGTTTACCCTGCTCAATATCAGCTGAGAATTTTCCTCCCTGGTGCAAATGAGTGAGCTCTGAGGTTTAGTCTGGACTCTGCTGGAGACTGATTACCTGGATATGGGTTACATTTTCTGTTGGAGTTTCCCCATCTGAAAACTAAACTCACCAATCCATCTCTGCTTTTCCTGCAGTGATGATGATGATGATGTAGCTGTGTATTTTGGATAAACTTAATCAGATGTATGTCGTAAAATAAAAGGTAAAAAAGGTCGTGTTTGCCATTTTGTGACTGAAAGTTCATGGAGTGTGTAGTTAACATTGAACTAGAAAATAGCTGAAATATCCTTGTGATTGCTGTAATGGCAAAAATTTGATTGCAGATTGACTTATGAATCTCATACAAATCTGATGTCTCAGTAGTGGTGGAAGCCAGCAGAATTAGTACCTGGGCTAGTCACTTCTTTGCAATCCTTAGTTCATGGGTATTTCATAATTGTTATGTTTGACCATTTTAGCCCTATAGATCTACACCAGTCTGAGCTCTGGTAACTTCTGCCAGTTTCCTGTTGGCAGACAGGGGCTACAGCAGTCATCATTCCACCTTAAGGATCTCTGTTTTCTTGTGAAGAGCTAAGTCTTGTCCATTTATAACATGAAAGTTATCAGTTTCATATTCATTGAAACTGAATGAAGTGTGGAGGACAGAAGCCATCATTTCTTGGTGGGTCTTTGGCCACATCACAGAAGCAGCATTTGCAGGACTGTGCAATCTGCTTCTGGATATTCTGCTTCTGGAGTCTACATCCAGAACCTGCAGTGGACACTGCTTTAGCTTCTGAGTTGTCCTGCTGGTTTCAGTGGAATAATTCTGCTATGACAAGCTTGCCCCAAAGACAATTTTTCTTGCATTTCTGCATCTGATTCTTGTTTACATGAAAGACAATCTATGGCTTTCTAAAAACAGTAAAAGGTATATATAAAAGATATAATTTCAGAGCTCTTCTACTTTATGGTGTGGGGACCCGCATGCCATGGCTGTGTAAGAATACATCCTTTTCTGTTCATGTTTTTAAAGCTCCTGATCAGAGGACTAGTACCAGGGAGTAGAAGGTGAGGAGATTTTTCTTTAGAGGTTTGGGATAATTTATCGGTGGAAAAGCAGAGAGAAGAAGTGTATAGTTTTTATTTTCTGAACCTCTTCTGAGGAATTAGAACAAAGCCTTGAATGTTTTACTATCCCACATACCAGTACTAACAATTTTTAGGAATATGTATATTCAAAATACATAGTATAAAGTAGGGTACATGTACAAGTTAAGGCAATGCATGAATGAAGCAGCCTGATTGGCTTCACAACATGAAAATGTTATCCCAGTCTTGTTTGAGTAAGCATTTCTTTTGAAAGCATGGAGCTTTCAGATTCATTTGCTTCACTGCAGGCAATTTATATATATTATCAAGGGTGCCATTTAAATAATCATAATAATTACATTATAGTTCTGTAATTGATGAAGTATGTACCATCAACGTCAGGTTTATGACAGCACTCTCAGCTATTGCCAGTTCCCCACCCCTGAGCAGCCTTCTACTGTATTGTGGATTTTTTTTGACAATTATATTATTTTATACAATATGTCATCTGTTGATAAGAATAATATGGACAACACTTGAGTTGCGTAGCAACCAACCTTTCACCGGTTCTTGCTTGAAGGTGTTTCACTCCTTCAAATGTACTTATTTTTTAATATTCTCAAACACAGGCAACTGTACATGCAGAAGTTTCAGTAATTTCAGGAATAGCATTAATTGCCCTGGTAATATGAAAAAATGGAAGTTATTCCTTGGTGATCACATGCTGAAATTACTTCAGGGATGAATTCAAAAGATCTGACATGGTTTTATTGAATTAACACTTTGTGTGAGTTACCACCTCAGGACTTTGAGGGGGTGTCAGGCTGAGCCCTGCCAAGAGCACCAGGCCTGGGCTCTGCCTGGGTGGTGAGTTTGGGGAGCAGGCAGAGTTTGGGGAGCAGGCAAAGTGGGGCTGGGCTGGGGCTGGGGTAGCTTTGCAGGACTTTGCAGGAGCTTCCAGCCTTCCCCTGACTCCCCACTTTTCTCTTAGTACTTTCAAAAGATGATGTACCAGAGACTGATGTGAAGGCTTCAGCTGTGCCTTGCTGCTGCCCACTCATTTATCAATTCCATCATTAGAATAGAAAAATGTGTTCTGCAAAGGCTGCTCCAGATCTGTGTTGGTTTCAGAAGCCACAGTGCATTTCTCTGCATTTTCTTGACATTGACTTCCAAAGTCACTGGCTTTTTTGATGTGATGGGATACTGCAAGTAAGTAAACAGGGTACATGCAGTGCATTTTTCTTCAAATGGGAAAAAGATGAGCTGGCTTGCTTCTGCCTTTTTGACTTCAGTAGTAGGAAGATTGGTTCCAAATTTTGGCAACTGTGGATACATTTGAGATTAATATAATTCAATGTTTGTGCAAATTATTCCACTTAGACCTATTTTGGTTGTAATAGCTCTGTAATCCAGCTCACTCTAGAATACTCAGGGAAATAAGCAAAGCAACCACGAGCACCAAGTGCAGAGGAGGTTGCAAGAGATGAGCTGAGCATGCATCTAAAAACCCTGACTGGTTATTCTAAGATTTGTTTGGAAACATTTAAATACTGAGCACTGCATAAAATCCTCTCATCGCCTCTTTGAGGTGAATGAATAAAGATTATTATTCCCATTTTACAGCTAAAAAAACAAAGATGTTAAGTGTTATTTTCCAAGGCCACACGGAAGGCCACTGGCAGGCTGGGGATAAGACCTCATAAATTCCTGGCTCCAGCCCCACGCTCTGTCCACTGACAATGGTGACTCTGTGCAGATGAGCTGCCCTTGCACACGCACAGGAAAGCACATGCTAGCTGGGATGGGTGTAATTAATACACTGATTAATGAAAAACCACTTGGAAAGAATTTTTCAGGAACTGCAGGGGTTTCAATAAATGCAGCCACCTGAGGATTTGTGAGGGTTATTCCTTGGGAAATGTGAATGTGGCAGTGCAGGGCACCCCTGAGCTCTCCTCTGGCATCATGCACAGCCTGATTACAGGTCTGTACAGGTCTGTATTCAGCCTGGAGCAGGGTGGGATGGGCTGAGGGATGCTGGATCTGCCCCACAGCATCTGCAAATGCAACCAGTAGGGACAGAAAACCCAGGAAAGCTGTAAAGCAGTGTTGGCACCATAACAAGTGGTTGGACTCTGATCATGTGTTTGCTTGGTTAGAGTGAAAGAGGAATCTGACTACCAATGCAGAGAGCCTTTCAAATAGCTTAGAGGAGGGAAGAAAACCCAAACGAGTTTAAGATGTCAGTTCAGGAAGAAGGTACTATGGAGTGGACACCTGCAGCCTCCCAGGAGGAAGCTCAGAGGAGCCTCCGAGAAGGACTTTTCAATTTTGTATGTCTGAGATATTAGCAGAGCTTCTGCTGCCTTCATTTGGGACAGGACTTTAACTTTGATCTTTTCATAAAATGATGCTCTCTTTATCTGTGCCATCTGACCTTTTCATGTCTAAGCTTGATGCAAGCAGGGGAGATGTTCTTGGTTTAGCTGGGATGGAAAGTGCTGGTTCAGTCTGAGTCAGGTTCTTCTCTCTGTTTCCCAGGGGGCAGCCTTGGAAGCACAAATGAGGTTTATCCCTTAAATCTGGTGTTTGTCCTTTCTGTTTTGCTGTTGACTCTGCTGGAAGGAAAGGGATGAGCACCTCCACTGACTCTGCCTCTCCCAGGAAGGTGCAAAGACTCTGGCTGAGCTCACCTGTGCCCGGCGATGCAAGGAGGTTTTTAGCTGCACATTTGGGTCACAGAACAGCTGTGCTTGGAATGGACCTCTGGACACCATCTAGTCCAACTGTCCTGCTCAGAGCAAGGTCACCTGGAGAAGGTTGTTCAGGACCTTGTCCAGCTGGGTTTTGAATATTTCCAGAGACTCGATAACCTCTCTGGACAACCCTTCCCAATGTTTGGCCACTCTTATGGTAAAACTACAGTAACACTCCTAAAGGCTTTTTTTCTTGCCCATTGCCTCTTCCCCTTTCTCTGGATACCACTGAGAAGACTGCTTCAGTCATCTTTATTCCCTGCCCAACAGGTATTTATATAAATTGAGATCTTCCTGAGCCTCCTCCAGCCTCTCCTTGTACTAGGTCAGGAATGTGAGTTGAGTATCTTATTTTTCCACTGACATTGGCAGATGCAGAAGACCTGAAACAATCAGCAGGAGTCAAGCCCTGACCTTACAAATGTGTCTGAAGATGGAGTTGTTGACCCCAGCATTTGGCCCTAACCAGTTCTGCACAGGCTGAGTTGCAGGGCCAGAACCTACATATGATAGAGCATTTTGGCAGCTGTTCATATTTTTGCACTGTTTCCATATGTTTCATATGGGGATAAAGAGAAGAGATATTGCCCCTCCTGTTTTTTATCTGGGTGAATTTTTGAATTCCCTTATTTATATATTAGACTTAGAGCTTATAATTTCCCAGTGTGTTTTGTTGGGACCTTGGAGAATGTGGAGCTGGCTGATAGCATAAACAGTGCTTTGTATTCCTGATCTGCTTACATTTATACAGAATTAGAGACTGAAAAATGTTTACAAACCGCTGCCATAAGAAAGCTTTACAAATCCTTTGAATGCAAAATGACAGTTTGCTGAATGAACTATTTTTGTTAGTTTGGTTACCATGGACATTCAATGATTGTATTTATTTATCTTTTCCTTGTCTTGTTCGGGATGAGAGAAGAATATAGAAGTTCTAATTCAATATCCAATGAACAATAGGAGTGCCAAATAGAAGCAATGTAAACAGCGTTTTTTGCAGACACTTCACACATTCAGGAAGGGAAAGTCATATGTTAAATTGTTTCCTGAACGTGTGCACTGCTATGGTCCAACTTTTGCTGCCATAGGTTGAAGCCTGTCATGTTAAGAATATTTCTGCTCCTGCTGGAGCTACTGAAGAGCTGCAAAGCCTTCTCCGTTGGTACTCTTGGAGCACCACCTAATGGATGAGTTAGGAAAGGTCCCAAGCTTCTGACCAGCCTAAATTTCTTATGTTCTTATCATCAAGTACCTGCTCATCATCACTTCTGCAAAATTGTACCTAGTGATGACAAAGATCTGATAAATAAAACAGTTGTTTACGGGGAGCTGTGTGTGATACCAGTGTGTCTTTCACATGGGCTGGCACCTTGAACATTCTTGAAAAGTTTGGGTAGAATATAGACTGAAATTGCAGTTTTCTTCTAAGATAACTTTGACATTGTTAAAGAAAAAAAAGTTACATATTTCTTCCTTGCCCCACAATCTCCACAAGTATTTGAAGGACTTTCCAGTCAGCTCCATGAATGACTTGTTCTTCAATGTGTTCCTATGAGAGAACTGAACATCATACTGATAACTTCCCAAAGGTTAAGACAGGTAGCAAGGAAGGTTCAGAGACCTCACTGGCTTTCAACCATTTCTTACTGCCCTGCTTTGCCTCTTTGTATGAATGGTAGTTGCAACTCAGTTGTCTTCTATTTTTATTTAGGGTTTGTTTTTGTTTTTTTTTCTGCTTCCATCTAAGAAGGAAGGGAGTAGAGAAGAAATGAAGGCAGAATCAAAAAGAGGAAGGAAAATATACAGCATTGGTAGACGTTGAGTTTCCCAGAGAAAAGGCCTCGGCTAGTTCTGTAGGGCAGACTGTCCTCGTCACCCTCTGTGGAGTCCCCTTGCCTGGGGGATGTTTTCCCAGCTGAGCCCTTTCCACTTCTTGGCCAACATCTCCATCTGTTTCCATCAGCAGTTCACAGATTTCTTGCTCTTCTTGCTGTGAGAAGGAAAGTTTCTCTTTCCATTGGCAGTTTTCCTGCTGATCAGCTGAGTAATGCTCTCCACAGGCCTGCAGCCCTGCTTGGAACGAGGTCCTTCCCAGCCCGGCCGGAGCTCCCGGCCAGCTGCAGGACCTGCGTGTTCCTGGCAGCCTGGGCCCCTTGCTGGCCAAGAGTAACACCTACACCTCTTCTCCATGTGCAGCCTGCTGGCCCCCACACCTCCCCTGTGTGCAGTGGGACAAAGAGGGATTTTACCTTTCAGCCCTTTTTACTGTACACAGCTCACCTCCTTTCCTCTTTCGCATTTGCTTTGTCCATTTAATAAGGGGTTGGGCTCTCCTGTGTCTGATGAAAGCCCACATTGACTTCCAAATGAAAATATTATTAAGTGTTATCTGATACCTCTACAAGAGTAATTTTTGGACAACATCCTCCTAAAACATATGACATCTGCCCTATCTACTAACAAGCTCTGCCTGGTCCCATGATTTCCTAAGTTTCTTTCTTCAGGACAGCAGCATTTATCTGTAAAGGCAAGGCAGCTGGAAAAGTGGATAAAATTCTATATAAAGGCATGCCTGGCTTAGGAAATCTTTGATCCAAAGACCACTGGAGCCTTGGAGGTTCTTTGGAGGGAAACACTACCTCTAATTCCCTTCCCCAGCCATACCATTGCCTACTGTGAGGAGAGAACTGTGGTGTTCGTGGTTCTTTGGTCTCAGCCAGTGCAGTTGCACAGCACAGTGAACTTGATTCATTGTCAGACTGATGGTTCCCTGGCCATGGAATATTTGCTGTTAGTACTGTTGAAGCCTTTTGGATTTGAAAGTCTTTGACAAATCGCAGAAAGTGGGTGCAAAGGTGAAAATTTGCAAGGAAGCAAGTGGATTTCTCTATTCATGCTGCTGCATTACAGTGAGGAAAGACAAGGGGTTAGTGACCAGATGATTTGAGTGCTCAGTGGACTTGGAGTACTCAGCAGGCAGACTGAGTTTTTTCCTCTCACTCTTTGAAGTCCTCCTCACTGACAGGACCTCGACTTCCCACTTTCATAGCACATGGACACTCAAAATAATTGACTTCCTACTGAATGTCTTGTTTCCCAACTTAAAGAGCAGTAAGGCTCAGTTTAATGATGTTAAAATTGTGTCATTGGAAAAGAGTTGGGTCAGCTGAAACATCTTTTATAGGACTTGTGCGTTCTCAGTTTCCCTTTTTATGTGAAGGGGTTTCTTCATTCTCCCCACCCATTGTTGGATGCAAAAACCCCCACAATGCTCCACATTAACCAGTTGGTCCAACTTCATTTGCTTGAAGACAGACTCTAAAATCAGTGTTTTGATAAGTAAGCATTGAGGTTCTCTTGGACTGAGCCTGTGGTTTTGCCCTTGGAATGGACTTCAGTGCACAGTGAAAGAGTTGTTGACTCCCAGCAGTGCCTGAACCACGGGAGCTGCTGGTTTGCTGTGCCAGACTGAACTCCTGTGGCAGACTCTGTTAATCAGAGGAGTGCTGCAGCCTGCCCTCTTAGTTCATTCAGAGACAAAGCTTTTGCTTTTGTGATGGACTCCACTGACAAGGGTTTGGTTTAGCAGGCAGGGAAGAGATGACAGAGGAAAGCTGTAAAGCAGTGGTTGTTAGGAAATACTTGATGTTTTATTTTCTATGTTTTTTTGCTGATCATGCAAATTCAAGATTTCTTTGCAAATAATTGGATACCCTTAAACAAAGCATATGTTGATTGGGTGTGTGTTTTCATTGTTTTCTGATCAATGTGTCTTAAATAATGTGATTTTCATTTGGTAGAATGTACACAAGGAGGTCATTATGAAGTAAGGAAGTACTAGCAAACAGTTCACAACTAGAGGTTTCTCAGCTTCATTTTACAGCATTCTTTGCTTTTGAGTCTTGCTGTCAAATTTTTCACTGAGATCCTTAAAAGAATTGATCTCTTTTGTGCAGTTTTGGAGAAATAAGGAGTGGAGGTGACATAGATAAGTTTTGTGTTTGTTTGCTTGTTTGTTTTTGTTTTACCACTGATGGATATTATTAAAGACCTCAGCAATAGTCAAACCCTGTTTAACTGACTAGTATTTTTAGTTGAAGAGCCAGGATTTTGCCCTGTATTAGTGACTCAAAGTTTGTTTAAGTATATTGATATAAATATACAAAGATTCAATAAAGGCACCACAACTGTCCCACCATTTAAAATACAGTTATTAGTTCAATTTCCAAGGGGATTATGGCTGGAAGCAGTATGATCCAGCACAGGATTATATTACAACTTTTTCATTCCACAGTGGTATCAGAATCCAAACTGTGCCTCTATTTGGTTCATAAATTTGTTTTTCTGAACATTTGCAGAATTGTAATATCTTAGTTTTGCCAAAATCAGACCTCAGTTTGGCAGACACTTCTTTTATCAATTCCAGTTGTTCTTCCACAACCCTTTGAGGATTTTCTTTTTCATGTAGTCAATACTCTATGTACTCCATCATGCACTCAATTAGAGGACACGTCAAATACATCTGTATTTAAACATGAATTGCATTACTTCTCTCTTATTTTTGGCCTAGGCTAAGTTTTGCTCTACATTAAGTATTTTGGGATGACAAATGCTTGCAGTACAGTATAGCATCTAAATTGTAGTGGTTTTTGTTATGATTACAATGTTGTCATGGTAATATAATTTTTGCAAATGAAAAGCCAGGGTTCACATCTGTAGTTCTTACAAATCCTGGAAGGCCTGGGACAGGTCAGTTAGTCATACATTTTATAGTATCTCACATACAATAAGCTTTCTAAAGTCTTAGCAGTGCACAGTATCAAGCAGAATTAGCTGGGAACTCTTGGGAAAGTACTACTGAAAAAAAAAAGGCCAATATAATAGTTGGATTTTAGAATATCTCTCCCCTCCTTTCTCGAGAGAACTGTCCTTTGCAGCTCACCTGACACATCAGCTCACTGGAGCCAGCCAAGCCATGTCAGCTCCCCACCCATGTAACGTGCAGTTTACATGGAGAATGGCATCCCACGGTGGGAAGTTATGTGTTCTACCTACTGAATGATCTTCAGATGTGTAATGGGATAAAGAGAATGCAGTTCAAAAGGCAGTCACTGAGAAAGTCAATTTCTGGAAGTAATGATTCAAGTACAGCTGAAAAAGTACCCTTAGTTTTACACCGACAGCATCAAGGAGTGTGCCAGAGTCTGACAGAACAGCCTTAAGAGCTCAGTTTCATGACAAAAGCAGCTGATGAGCAGGGCAGGGTGCTGGCTCTCAGCACTGTGATTGGCTTCCCTTGGCCATTAGGCATTGCTCTTCCCCACACTGGGTCAGCGTCCTCTGGTCGAGACCTGCTGTGTTCCCAACAGGGACACGGGCTCCATCAGGAGCTGTATATCCAGACTGGAAGTGATGGTGAACAGATGGTAAAGTGATGTAAACTGATGCCAGGATGGCATATAAATAGTAAGAGTGCACAACCCAGTATCAGTTTTGTCATTAAAATACCCATCTTTTTCTTTCTCTTCTATTTTTTTTCCTTTTGTTGTATCTTAGATCTCATTAAATGCAGAAACCACAACCTAACCATGAACTTTAGCTATTTGCTTGCTTTTCTGGTCCAGTAAAATTTGTTTCTGAAGTGTAAGTATCTCTTAATTAAGACCAAACTTGTAATGGAAATGGGATGTTTAGTCAAGTGCCTGAAAAAGTTGGGAAAAAAATTGCCCACGCTTTTAATAAATAACTCTTGGTGTCTTTTTTGTTCCCTGTGTGACTGCAGTCTATGAGTCTGATAGAGATTGGGAACCCCTCCCAAAGCCTGGAGAACGTGTGTCGCTGGGCCTACCTGCAGCAGAAACCCGACACTGGGCACGCGGAATATCACGACCACGCCATCTTCCTCACCAGGCAGGATTTTGGTCCATCAGGCATGCAAGGTGTGTGGCTGGGGTTTTTTTTGCCTTTGCATTTATCACTGAGCCAGGCTAGTCATGCAAAGTTTAACTGTATGTCTTTTGCTTAGCTGTCCTCAATGTTTTCTTGCCCCAAGAGCTCTGCCTTGGGCCATTTTTAGTTGTAGCAGCTTGACTAATTATTTTGTCCTTTCTTACTGATTACCTGTTGGATCATTTCTGTGCTCTTACTGAAGCCAAGAATATGGGATCCGTATGTAAACAGTCCTGAAAATGTCCAAACATTAAAGAATAGATTTTGTGTTAAAAAAGTTCCAAAGCTGTTGCTGTGTTAGAGCCGAATTGCCAAGAAATGTTGCTATGGAGAGGTCTCGAACAGCAGGGCCAAGCGCTGTCCACTTTTTTTCTTTTTTCAGGCCTCTGCCTCCTGTGAGATCAGTTTTTTTACCAGAGGGGAGAAATTTCAGAGCTTTCCCATTCATTTTGAGTTGGCCAGAACTGCTGTCAACACAGGGCTGGGGCTTTGCTCCCTGAGGGCTGGAACGGTATTGGGCTCCTCCACACAGCAGCATGTGGTGTACTTTGCCTCTGTTGCCTTCTGCACTCAGAAAAAGCAATTGTAGGGCAGTCCAGGAGGGGACAAGAATTTTCTTGGTGAGCCAGGAAGTTTTATTTTTTTCAACAGGCTGGTTTCTTCTGTTTCCTACACGAAGGAGCACATTGTTAAATGTTTGGGGGTAGAGATGTCTTGAGAAAACCACTTCAGCTATACTTGTGTCACAACACAAGACAGATGCTCGCCCTAGAGCTTCCCACCACGTTGCTTTTCTGTACTTGTTCATTTTCTGAAACCCTTGGTGTTTCTCACAGGCTACGCTCCTGTCACTGGGATGTGCCATCCTGTCCGAAGCTGCACTCTCAACCATGAAGATGGTTTTTCATCTGCATTTGTGGTGGCTCATGAAACTGGACATGTGTGAGTACAACTGGACATCTGTGTTGTACCTTAAATGGTTTTTGGTACAGACAAATGCTGATGACATTGGACAGATGCAATTGATGTTAAGAAACAATATTCTGGGTTAGCTCTGGTTTAAGGTCTCAGCTCTCACAAAGCTTTCTTTGTGATCTTAAGTAAGCTTTATATTTGGGGATTTTCAAATGGAAAAAAGAACTAATACCAAAATATCTTCCAGGGCTGCTGTGGGACTAGGTTGAATGATGTATAGAGTAGTCTCCTGGTGGACATGCAAGGTGTGTGGCTGAAAGAAATACGAATTCACTGACGCAGTGGAACACAGTATTCCTGCAAGCAATCCATACTAAATAAGCACATAATCTGTATATGTTACTGCTGATAAAGGAAACAATACTGTACAGAAGCGAGGTGCCAAGCACTGCAGTTACAGCTGTTCTATATATCCCAAATAAAAAATGCAATTATTTTACCTATTGATATGATTTGAACCAATGTCTGGGCAGCAGTTGTCAGAGCTTTGGCTTCTCCCACATCTTTTAAGTTTCCCTGTTTGCAGAGAACTCCCACTGATTTCCCATTTTCTCTTTGGTAGAATAACAGTTACCAGAAGGCTTTTTCTGAAAAGCGTCCATCTATTCTGTTTTCCCTAAGAAATCCTCCAGGCCCTTTCTCTTTTTTAAACAATAAAGTGCCAAAATTTATTGAAATCGCTATAAACATATCTTAGTTAGACAGAGACATCTATTTGATACCCAGATAGTATTTGATTCTAGAATTTTTGAATTAGGATTAAAAAGAGTACAGCATGAGCTTTAAAAGAGACACCACTGAAGAAAGTCTGTAATCCCTCAAATCATATTCAGCCCCAATCTGTTAATTTGGTTTAACTATGGACAGATATTGCCCATATTTATCCAATAGTGCTTATTAAAAATGCAATAGAAGATCCTAACAAAGGAAAGAAGCAAACATATTCATAATAAAGCCAAAAAGAAATTTTAAAATATCTGTAACTTGGGGTAATTTTCTAGAAAGCACCCAGCACTTTCCATGCTGTTTCACATTTAAACAATGTGGGATTGCTCGTGGGCAACAGCAGCAGCTTGTCTGAACTAGCTTTCTTTGTGGTGCCTTTCTTTTTTTCCATGCAAAGGACTTGTCTACAGTTGCAAAATACTTTGAATTAAGCTAAGGTATGATTTTTTTAGAAATAAATTCCTGAATAGCTCCAGAGGACGCCATGAGTACATTTCTATTAGTATTCCTGGAGGCTGGACAGGCTCAGTAATTCAGAAATGGATTCACATTTAGCTGTATTCATTCACAAACGTGCATGTGCACAGAAGTCCAAAAAAAATTTTAGTATTTAGTTTTAGTATTTTATTAGTATTTTTTTTGAAAGTGGATTAGGCTAATGACATGAAAGTACTCTCAAGAGTCAATCCTTCCATGTGGGAATTACTCCAGACCACCTGTTTAGCTTCAGCCTCTCCCTGCCTTATTTCTCATGACATTGCTCACATGGACAAGGGCCCCGGGCCTTCAGGACCGTGCTGGCCTTGGGAGGCCCTGGGGAGGGGGCAGCACCCAGAGCCCCCCGTGCTGTCACTGTTGTGTCTCTGTCGCGCGGGGCAGGCTGGGCATGGAGCACGACGGCCAAGGGAACCGCTGTGGGGACGAGGTGCGGCTGGGCAGCATCATGGCCCCCCTGGTGCAGGCCGCCTTCCACCGCTTCCACTGGTCCCGCTGCAGCCAGCAGGAGCTGAACCGCTACCTCCAGTGAGTACCCCTCCAGCAGCCCCTCCCCTTCCCCTGGGGACTGCGGGGGAACGATTCCGCCTTCGGTCTGGTGGCGGTCCGTTTTAAATCAGTCTCGTTTCATTTGCATCTCTTCATTTTCTGGACACCGAGGGTGTATTTCCTGTCCTCTCAAGGGTGATGGGTTTTATGAACTATTAGGAATTTTATGCACTATTATGAGCCTCATTGCTAACTTTCCTCCCTCCCCTACTGTAATCTGTAACTGGAGGAGTGCTTTGGCTACCCAGCAGCATGGTGTGTGTCTTGGCATTTGTTGCTTATGATACCTGTCAGTGACAAGATAGTGCTGCCTAGAGAAGAAAACCTGCCCTTTAAGTGCTCAGGGCTTTTCTTGACTTTAGTAGATATCTAGAGAGCACACATTGTTCTAGAATTAGTTCTTCAGTTGTTAATTTTACTTTCAGTACCTTAAATGCAAAAGCTGTTGAAACAGCTTCATCCATGCCCCTTGCCTTCCTTTTGGACCTGACACTTCAGGCATCAGACCTGTGCTGGAGTTCCCTGACACATTCTGTTGTTTGTGACCATTGTTTTGCTCCTTACAGGAAAAAAACTTCCCCTTGTTGTTATGTGCAAGTTGTACAGAAAAATATGGGGAAACTACTACAATAACCAGAAAAACCTGAAAATGAAAATAAAAGTGCAGCAATATACATGAAGTAAACATGAGTCAGTAGTTTTGTCAGTATTTTTATTATCGTAGATATCTTAGGTGTGGCAATATGGAATAAAAATATTGTGAGGGAAGTGTGATTGTTTCAATTAGCAAGATCCTCCAGAGCTTTAGCCATTAAATAAAAATCATCTGGCCTAGAGGGCTGCTTTACATTCTTTTAAATACAACTATTTTTAAAATGTCTTATAACAAAGCAGAATGATGGTTTGCTTTGAAGTAAATCTAACCTCAAAATTCTGCTTTCAGCTATTGGTATCTTCAAGGCAACCTTAATGATTGCCAGGATGGGCTTGTGTATTGTGTCCTCATGTCTGTTAAATAACTGGGAGACATTTCAGAGATGCTGTGGGCTGTGCTGATGTTCTGAATCAACCAACACTTACACTGTGTTAACCATTTGGTGGTACTGGCATCAGTCCTTTGTCCTGACATGGCTTGGTCAGATGTAATCCTACAGGCTTTCCTCACTCCTTAGGAGCAGAGGAGAAACTTCCACGTTCATCACGCAGAAAGGAAACTTAGTTTAAACTATGGATGGAGTTGGGAGTGATCAGGACAAGCACAGAGAGGAAACAAACCCAAGTGGTTAATGCAGGCAGCAAAGTGCACCTCTGCAAATCTGTAAATGAGTCACTGCTTCTCAGGGAGGACACAGGGAAACTGTAAATTAAGTGGTATTCTGGGCTGGTTACCCTGGCCTCTGCTTTTGAAACCTCACTTGAAAGACAGCTGCAGGCAGCAAGAAATTCCACAAATGGAAAATTAATTAAACTTTCTTTTCTTCTTGGTCTCATGTGGATTCTTCCTTTGATTCCTTTCACATAAGGAGCCTGGAGACTGACAGGAATTTACCTGCAAGCTAAATGGAAATTACAATGGAAGGGCTTCAAAAAAAGATGTGTAGAATCCATTGAAGGTGGATATGACATGCTAAAAGTGAATGTAAGCGTAATTGCAATATTAGCTGCTCTTCAGGACCAGCATCTGAGAAATTGTAGGCTCTATTTTGTTTGGAACAAAAAGGCAATGAAACCACAAACACTGTGCGAGCCTCACAGCCCCATCTGGTCCTGTAATTTTTGCCTGTTGCAGTTCCTACGATTGTCTGCGGGATGATCCCTTCGAGCACGACTGGCCTTCCCTTCCACAGCTGCCAGGGATTCACTACTCCATGAATGAGCAGTGCCGGTTTGACTTTGGTCTGGGATACATGATGTGCACAGCTGTGAGTACTTAACTTCAGCTTCTGCTATTTCTCATCCAGGAGGGGTCTAAGTGTCTCTGAAATGTCCTTAATAGGGACAGAGTAGTGAAGCCCACAAAGAAAGATGTTGTGCCCTCTTAGCTGTAAGCAAGGATTAACAACTGAATGTTGAAATATATGTTATTCTAAATGTCTCTTGGTTTGGTTTTTCTTTAAACTGGAGTTACAGAAGTAATTATCGTGTAGTTTCATAAATATCTGTAGTTTCCAAGCAAACAAACTTGCTGTGTTACTGAGCCTCCTCTTGCTGGCAGCTGGTTATTTTGCTACAAAACTCCCACCCGGATGTGAAGGAGATGGATTTGCTGCCACATCTCATAGTGCTAGCACAGGGCAACATGCTTTTATGATCCAATTTTATGGAAAGTGTGATGCATTTTGATACCTAGCAAGAGAAAATAGGTGTGACAGCGAGTAAAGCAACTTTCAAGGGCTCTTGATGACATGGTTGGCTCTCATGTATGAGGAAAACAAGAGGCAAAGTCTACATTTAAAGCAAGGCAATTCTCAGTGGACCGGCCTCAGAAAATAGAGTCTTCTGCAGCAGGGCTGTGCCTCCCACCTCCAGCTCCTCAAGTAGAACAAAATATTAAATGGAGAGAGATGTTTTCAGCTGCTGGCAGCTGCTGACATGTAACATTTCTGCTTTCATTCCCATCTGCAGGAATAGATGTGCTGAGCAGTGTCCCTAGATAATGGATGAGAACCTTTAGAGCATGAGCTGTAGTATTGTGTCTTGACACAATTCCCTCTGATGCTGCCTTGGAAGAATGTGTCCCAGCCAAAGAGAATCTTTTCTTACAGCCATCCTCCAGAGCCTGGGAGATAGAGGCTTTCTATTCTTCTTTGTTCAGAATAACCAAAAGCATGTCCAGACATCATGATTTAGTATGTTTTGTGGTGGGTGGTTCCCATCCTCTCCTATGGAAGTCTTTGCATTGTAGGTAAAATGCCGATTTATTTATTGGATTGGGGACCTGATCTCAAATTTCCATCCCCCTAATAAGGGGATTACAACAGCTGAGCTAAAGTCTGAGCAGCTCATTTCCATCTCCCATGGGTGCACAAGGATTTTTTGCTTTGTTTGCCAAATGAAGCAGCCCCATTTGGAGAAGCTGTAAGAAAAGGCAGTGTGTGTCTCACTGCCTGGGGAAACTGGTTGGTCACTTGTGTAAAACTATTTTTGCCTGACTTTATTCCATCACGTGCAAGTGGGATCTCGCCTCAGAGTCATGATTCTGTATGAAAACTCAAATATTCAATCCAGAGACATCATGGTGTTCCTCAGGAATCAGTGCTAACAGCTGGCATTTTGTACTTAGGAAAGGAGCACCCAGCTTCTGTTGCAGTTTCCAGTGGGAGTTCTCTCAAAGCATCATCCACTCTGATTTTTCTCCTGTGTTCCAGTTCCGTACATTTGATCCCTGCAAGCAGCTGTGGTGTAGCCACCCCGAGAACCCCTATTTCTGCAAAACAAAGAAAGGGCCTCCGCTGGACGGGACCATGTGTGCACCAGGAAAGGTGAGAGCTGCTGCCCTGGGCACCCACACGTGTGCTCACGTGTGTTTGTGTGCAGCTGGGGATGTTCCCCTCAAAATCAAGAGGAACAAGAGAAGAACCTGCCTGGAGGACCTGAGGTTTGCTAAGATGTGGGGCAAAGTCCTGAGTGCAAGTGAAATGTTGAGCATTAGCTCAGCTGGTTAGAGCATGGTGCTATTAACACGTGGGTTTGATCCCTGCAGGGGCCACTCACCAAACCAAGGGGACTCTGCACCTTTCCCCAAGAGCAGATTGCTGCTTTTGGGTAGCCGGTGTTTTGGCCAAGATGCGAGCTCCTGATGGCAAGGTGCAGGCTCAACTAGGAGAAACAAGTGTTGCTCAAGAATAAAGAGGCAGAACGTGTCTTCTGTGTAGCTTCCAAAGGGTTTAATCTTCAGAGGGTCCAGGGACAAAAGACAAGGACAACGGAAGGGTATAGCGTTTTATACTCCAAAAAATAGGGGTGGGGAAAATGGGTAACAACCAATAACACACAGCTTTAAGGGTTGGAGTGAACAGGACATAGACCAATGGAGGAACAGGGAGGCGGGTGTCAGAACAGAGAGCCAATGGGGCGTCAAATGAAGAAGAACCTTCCAGAATTTAGGATTAATATGGAATTAAAGGGGTGGAGAACCAACGGGCCAATGAAACAAGAAGAATCAACATAACCCGTGGTGCCTACTGGGATTTCACCACAACCTAAAGGAAATAACTTTAAATTTCGGTGCCTGAGCTGGCCCACCAATGGGTCTTTGAAGCTTCGGGATCCTGCGGGTCTTTGGTCAGTCCCGTTGTGGACTGGACCACTGCAGCAGTTCAGCTTGATGATCCTTGTGGGTCCCATGGAACACAGAATATTCTGTGATTCTGAGCAGTGTGAGGGGAGGACATGTGGTGAGGGCTGGTGTGTCCTGCATGGCCACTCTGGGACCATTAAACCCTGTCCTCAGGCAGGTCATGGCAGTGTCTGCCCTGTGCAAATCTCTGTGGCAAAGCCAAAAATGAGGAAATTTCTGCTCTCCTATGAGTCTTTCGAGGTCAGACTGTTGTGCTTGTGTCAGCAATGTTGTCGTGGTGCTGACTGGCCTCCCCTGTGCGGGGGTGCAGAGGGCAGTGGGGGCTGGAGACACGGCCGGAGCTTCCCAGAGGGAAAGGATGGATGTGGGAGTTGCGTGCCAGCTAGAGAGAACCAACACGACAGCACAAGGGGGACTGTGAGGGGAGAAGGGCAGGCTTGTGGAGGTGGGTTTGCTGGTTTGATGAGAGCCAGGGAGGGACGGTGTGAGGTGGCAAAGGCTCAGAGAGCTCCGGCCGCTCACCACCGCGCTGGAGCTGCTCCCAGCCCCAGTCGTCCTCCGTGGAGATCACACTCTGCTCAGAGCGGGTCTGAACTCCAAGTCCTTTGAAGTCTACTGAAAAAAATCTGGCTTCTCTGGGCTTTGGATGCAGTGACTGAGGGGGAGAGGAAGATGTCGCTACTTGGAAAGGTTTTTTTATAACCCAATGTATGACATCATTTATGCGATAAATGAACCATATTAGCAGCTGCTGTTGTGGTTTGAAGAGTCTTCTTAATGAAAACGTTATGTTAAATTAATTCCCCAGCAAGTCACGCTCTATATAAACCACTTTCTTGTTAAAAAAAAAAAAATAGGTTACAATCCAAAATTTTAGACAATTTATTTGGATACACTTTTCTTTATCTTGATTTTTGCATTAAAAATACTCATGACCCCCAACTGAAAAATACAGTTATATTCCACTTTGTTGCATCACCCTCTTCCCTGAGCTATTCATTCATGTTAGTACTTGAACAGAAATGAGGAGAAAAAAGGAATTTGTAACCCTACAGTTAAGGATCTGTCAGTGCTTCCATTATAAACAGTTTGTCAGGATATTATGCAACTCAGCTGTAAAAATTTTCTTTGGACTGGAACCTGGGATCCAAGGCTTCAGCAAGCTGTGCAGACAGCCAGGCTTTTGAGCTCAGCAGAGATGCAAGAGAGTTTGTGCACAATCTGAAGTTTCAGTAGATGATAGGACTCTGACTGTTTTATTCTCAAGGGAGCTGTCCCAGTTTTTTGATAAGTAAACTTGCTGCCACCTTCCAGAAGAACCTGAGAAAATATTGTAAAATGAAAACCATTTTATTGGATAAGGCTGAGCAGTCTGAACTAAATGTTTTGGGTTTTTTAAAATCGTGTGAGTTCTGAAGGTTATATAGCTGACTTTATATATCTGAGCTCAGCATTTGACCGGTGTATTTATTAGATACTGGTGTTTTTAATACAAGTACATCAGATCAATGCTTTTACATCTGTTCCTTTCCTTTTCATCCCTGCCCTTGATTTTGCCTTCCCCTGTTCACTCTCTTCACCAACTGGGACAATACCAGAGGCTCTTGCCTGAATGCACAGGGCTGTTAAATGCGTTTATTGCCCAAGGCTGGGACTCAGTTTCCCAGGTACATCTCCCATGATACCTCATCAGCATTTGAGAAAAAGGAAAATAATTTCAAACATGATCTCCTATTTTCTTTGGAATCATGCCAGAAAAGAAAAATACAGAAACATAAGCAATTAAAGATGCTGATTGAGGAAGATTCATTTGTTTCCCCCTTTAGAGACTTGCAGTTTTCATGATTTCATACCTCTAATTCCCAGGGCCTATTTTAAGCACAAACCAATCCCAACACTGCTGATGTGTCACAGAAACATCCTGGCTTTGCTGCAGCTGAGGGGACAGGATGCCAGAAATGAAAGTGGTGTTGGGGAGGCGAGCACGGCGTGTGGTGCGTGGATGTTCTCACCTAGGGCTGGTGTTCACATAACTGATAACTAATCCCAAATTTAGCACGATGCCATTGAGGAGAATCCAGTCCATCTGGCTCCTTCCTAATTGATGGTCAAGGGGCAAGAACAGCCATATGGGAAACGTGAAATCTGTAGCACATTTTCAGCAGGCAGAATGATAAGGGGCATGTCTCTGCACACCCAGGCTGTGTCCTGACCCAGGCACCAACCCTTGGAAAGGGGAGATGGGGCTTTCTAATGCTGTCCCTGTGTGTGTATGTATGTGTACAGATAAGTGTATATTTATGTAAATGTACGTAAGCTCTTCTGTACACGTGGTTATTTGAACCATGTTGCCAAAAGAGTGAGCTCCTGCCATTTTAAAAACTTCTTATTAAGTCTTCTTGTGCAAATGGAGATACTGAGCAACCATTATGTTAATTGGCAGCAAGCTAATAATTTGCTGGGTTTAAAGATAAAAAAATAACATATTCTCCTGGAGCTTCCCAGACAGAAAAGGAACTACTATTTTGACAGAATCCTAAAGGAAATAGAATAATTTATATTGCTCCCAGCTTGAATTTTTAAAACACGATTGAATTTTCAATACAAGAGGGAAGTTTCTATCGATTTTGTGAAGCTTTGATGATGGACACATTAACTTCCATGAAATAACTCCGGTGTGTAAAGTTAAGCACGTGGAGGTTCAGAGTCTTACTGTGGAGTCAGAGACACTCCATAAATTGCTATAGTAAACCATGCAGACAAGACATAACTGCACAAAGCTTAACTCTGCCTGGCATTCTGTAGATTGAAAGAAAACATATGTTGTCAGCTGATAAATTATTTACTTGTATACAATTCTGTCAGCTCCACCATTAGCCTCAGGCTTCTGAATCCAAGCAAACTTCAGAAATACATAATCATTTTTGGTTATTCCATTTTTTAAAAATATTACTCTTCTGGGGAGACATTTATGTCTGCTGAAGTAGCTAACTGCTCTCCACAGGGTAGAAATAAAACCCAGAGTCACTCACGCAGGGAGATCACATGCTTGAGTCCATCTGCTTGCTGCAGTGACTAACATCAAGGTTTGCACCACCTGAGCCTCCTTTTTCTCTTTTCTTGGAGAGAGGTAAGAGCCTGGTAGCTGCCCCTGCCAACCAAGCTGATGTTGCTCTTGGATTTGGCTTCTGAGCCCAGGATCCAGCACAAACCTAGCAGGTCTTCTCTTTGCTTGCACTGTGCTAATGAGATGATCTGAGTCAAACTTGGAATGATTTTTTACTCTGTCAGGAAAGGAAGGGAATGATTAAATATTGAAATAAATAGATATTTTTGAGAAGAAGAATGGACCAAGAAAAAAGGTTTCTGAAAACACTAATGTGTGCTCAAAGCAATCCAGATAATTTCCCACTGAGAAAGCTGACCTCAGCTTCTCTCGGAGACAGGAGACAGATGGGTGAGTGTGTGCTGTGTTAGTCACCACAGAAACAGGGAGAATACTTGATTCTCCACTGAAGAAACTTTTTACTGGCTCAGAGTAGTCCTTAGTGCTGGAACTTTCAGTTCATCCCTTGCAACTAATTATTCTCAAACAGATGGAGCAGACCAGGCCAGCCTGGGTGTGATGGGGAATACAAATAAATAAATAACCCCCTCCTGATGGGACTTCAGGAGAGTGAGGAGAACAGAGACCCCCAGGCATGGTGCAGTGTGAGGGGTTACTTGGGAGATACCTGGGGTGTCAAGTGAGGAGATCAGAACAATGCCCATTGCTGCTCAATATAAAATAGTTACAGATACCCACAGCAGATCTTCAAGTCTCTTCTTGGAAAATTGACTTGCAGATGTGTTAAGCCCACAGGAACACACTGGCTCTTTTTTTGGCATCCACGGCAGTTGTTTCAAAGAACTGCTGAAAACAGCAGTGGAATGTTTTACTGCAAGAAATTTAAGCTCCCTCTCCTGGAAATTGCACTTGCTTTGGACCATCCTGTTTGCCAGAAAAATAGGCGAGACTGCAAGAAGTCATCTTGTCTTCAACTAAGAAAACAATTTGCATTTACCCATTTTTTATTCATTAAGAAAAAAAAAGCTTTAATATGCTCCATTCTTTAAGTGAAACCCCGTTTATGAAGGGAATAGTGCTTGAAATTGGCTCTTTTCCACCTCATTATGTAGTTAATGTAGTAGCAATAGGAAGGGTTGGCTTTAACTTCCTTTATTACACTGGAGATTTCTCTGTCTCTGGTTTTACCTTCTCATGCATTTTCTTGCACGGGTCTGCACAGACTAAGATTCATTAGTGAATCATTTTATTTTCTGCAGGCTCCTTTCTTTTAAGCCACAAAAAAGGCAGAGCTGTGGATGACTCATTTTACACAAATGCTTCTCTCCTAATAGCTCTGCCTCAGCTTCCCAACAATCAGCATCTGACCAGCTTCTCCACTAAAAATCAGTGCTGCTCTTTCCTTTACACAGCAAAGTCAGTAATACTTTTCCATGTTTGCCTTCCAGCTCAGGGACCAGTCCCAATGTCAGAGAGGGGTTTTATGAGAGGTTGTTGCAAACCTACATCCCTCTATTCCTGACTAAAACAAGGAAAACAAGTTGGGAAACACAGTGTGATCATGTCTCTCCCTCAGCTCCACGAGTCCAAGCACTGGATTCTGGACCAGCACATAGTGAACACAGGCTAAATGGCTCCTGAAATGGATTTGGTGACTGCTGTGGAACTTACACCTGAGAGATGCAGCACCCTGATGAAAGGATGTGTGAGCAAGCACAGATCAGGAGCTGTCACTTCACATCTGCCTCCAAGCCCAGCTGAAATGTCTATTGACAAGCTGAAGCCTTGCCAGCTTCCCCCACATCTCTGAACGGTTCCCTGGCTCTGCAGGGCCCCACGACTCAAATTGTTCGTTCAAACAAACCTGTCTAAAGCCATAAGTAAACAGTCCCCGAAGGGTAGAGCCCTTAGCTTCTAAACCAAAAAAAAGCAAAGGACATATTTGCATTTTGCATTTCTTTCATGCTTTGCTGAATTATCTCTTGTTCTGTCAAACATCTAAGAAAAATGTGCCCATTACAGCTCTGTAGCAGGATTGGTATAATTGGCTTTGTGGTAACTCATCTATTTCATAGGTTTTGACTTCTAATATCTGAAGTCACAGGAAAGAAAAAACCAGTTGAAACATAATTTCTACTCTCTCTTCTACTCCTTGTCCAACCAAATCAGCCCCAAAATAAATTGCATGAATAAAGAGCCAGTCACTGAGCAGATTAGCGAATCAGTAAGCTGTGCCTTGTCACCATTTTACTAATGATTCGCTCTTTAAATTCAGCATTATTAATGATTATCCATCACTTTTAAATTTGCCTTCCAGATCACTAATCACTCTATGCTCAAGAACGCTCTCCTGTTATATATCTTCTGATTTTGTTTTTGCTGGCAGCATGCATTTAGCCATATGCTTGTCTTGTGCAGCCTGCCAAATTCCTGCGTTCCAGGGCTTGTTAAGCTGTGTAAAATGTTGTTGTTGACTTGAATGTTAAGGAAAGTAAGTGACTGATTTCACTTGTTGTTGCAGCCATCTGTGCTCCTGAGCCAGAGCTCTCATCCCGGCAGGAACCGTTAACGCAGACAAACTGTGACAGTCTCATGCAAAGTCGTTTGTTTGCTGGAATATATTTTCCAGCACCCACACTTCATCAGTAGACTTTTATGAAAGCAGGAATAGTACTAAAAGGGGCCAGAGTCTTGTGATCCTCGAGAAGAATTCTTTCTGACTTCAGCTGAGAAAAAATTCCTTGATTAGGGACTGGAGAAATTGGTGGAAAGGCATTGGCAGGTTTCTTTAACAGGAGATGACAGTAGAGATGATCAGTACTGGAGTTATGAAGGCTTTTAAAGAAATAAAATAAATATCTTAATGGTTTGGAGAATGTAGCAAATTTTGTGTTTCAGCTGCTGTAGAATGACTGTATTAAAAGCCAGGTAAAAGAAAGGAGAAAATGTGGTAGGGTGTGATGAGCTGTGCTGCTGTAGGACTGTCCAGGGCTGTCCCTAGGGAATGCCTCCTGGTATTTTGGTCAGGTTTACTATGAGATCTCCGGGGTGACACTGCGAAAGTTTTTATTTAATAGCACTAATGTCTACAATGTGAGCTTGCTTTGATTTCGTGACACTTTGCTGATCACATTTATTGTAGGAATATGTTTGTGGATTTGGGAGTGGCTGGGCTGTGGGAGAGGGTGGTGCTGTGGCCAGAGCTCCTGACAGTGCTGCCTGGAGAGGCTGCAGGCAATAGTGGAGCCAGGATGTTCCTGTTGGCCTCCAAGATTTGGGATTCTGCCATTTCCCTTAAATGATATCCCTGCTGCAGACAGGTGATGAAGAAATGTAACACACAACAGTTTAACAAACTTGGTAGCCTTAAAACCTGCATGCACACTGTAAGTTTTTACTGACGTGTAAGTTTATAAAATCTGAGTGAGTTTGGGATCATGGGTACAACCTGACAGCAAGTCCCTCTACTTTCTGCTGGAGAGGTGAAAAAAAAAATCCAGAACTTGTGCCTAAAATTCTAATGTGTGCTACAACAGCTTCTCATCTGATACCAGTTAAACATCTAATCATTCTGACATCCGATTTTCTCTTTCAGCATTGCTTTAAAGGTCACTGCATCTGGCTCACACCAGACATCCTGAAGCAGGACGGGCACTGGGGGGCATGGAGCAAGTTTGGCTCTTGTTCCCGCACGTGTGGCACCGGGGTGAAGTACAGGACCCGGCAGTGTGACAACCCACAGTGAGTGACACCCCCGTGTCCTGCTGCTCTGCAGAGGATCCTCAGTGCATGCCCAGTGCAGGAAAGGATGTTGAGTGGTGCTTGTTAAATCTGACCTATAGCATAAGTAGTCAGAAATTCTACTTTTGGCCCTTAGCAAGTCACGAATCGTCTTTATTTCTCAGTTTATCCATCCATTAAACTAGCTATGCAGTTCCAAGGATCTTGAAAGTGCTAATACAGTGCTGTGTAAAGCATGAGTAAAAGTTTAGGGTCCTATATATCTTATTTTTTTTAATGTGAGTATGAAATAGCAGTGATTTACTAGAATTTTTTTTAAAAAACCTTTTAAAAAGTTTTCTTTAATTCACCTTTTAGGATATTTCAACAAGAAGGTCTTAAAATATTTTCAAACTTTTTTTATTCCAAGTTGGAACAAAGCTCCTGAGATCAGAACCTTCCCCAAAGCTAATTTTACGACTTTTGAATTGTCTTCCTTTAATAACTTACATATGGGTCATCTAGATAATGTAGAATGATTCCATTCCAGTAACAGTGGAAGTATAGTTAATAAGGATTGGTATATACAAATGATATGAAATGTGCAATTATTGCTATCTTAGTGTGGCATCATAAAATGTCAACATCCTAACGGCAAGAACTAAAACAATCATCAGAATTATAAGATTTCAACAGAGAGAACATTTTTAATGTTGAATTTCTTGGTTTGTTGATAAAGCAATTGAACTTCACTAGTGTTAAAAATCATAATATTTTTTTAATTGAGTTTTATGAAGCAGCATTTTCTGATGGAAATTGTTCTGTTAAGAAAAAATTTACCAGTTCTCTTTTCAGCCTTTATTACTTTGGCAACAGGAAAGTGACCTTTATAATTGTGGGCACAGTTTTAGTTGTAAAATCTATTTACACATAGGAAAAGCCTCATGTACTATTGAAAACGTTTCTGTGTTTCCTGGAAGAGGGTGCAAACCCAGCTAGCTGCAGGTTCTGAGCTCTGCGTTGCCAGATCTGCCAGGGATCTGGAGCACATCTGCCTGGGGCACAGCACTGAGCTGGGCTGTTCTGCCTCTGCTGCTGCGTTAGGGGTGAATGTGAATGAGCTCTGCTGTGCTTTCCTTTCCTGGATACACCAAAAGGATGGCTTTCCTTGCCTTTATCAAGTGGTTTGAACCTCTACTGGCAGAAGCTGCTTTTTAAATGCTAAATAGTGACAGCGGGTTTTGAAAGGAAATCTATATTTTACATGTCAGAAATACAGCCCTGGCTTCGTCAGGTGCCTAACGGCATGACTGGGAACCAAAGTGCTCCTGAGATTTGATAGACAGTTGATTAATGAAATAATGGCAAAACTAACCATGGGTTTCTCTCCCTGTTGCAGTCCTGCCAACGGAGGCCGCACGTGTGTGGGGCCGAGCTACGAGTTCCAGCTGTGCAACACCCAGGACTGCCCCAAGGACCTGGAGGATTTCAGAGAGGAGCAGTGCCGCCAGTGGGACCCTTACTTTGAGTACCAGAACACCAAACACCACTGGCTCCCCTATGAACACATCGATGGTGAGCAGCCCCTTTCCTGTGAAAACTAAAATCAGTTGCAAATATGAGTAAAAATTAAATAGGGAGGGGTAAGACTTCTTGCTGGGAAATCATGCCTCCTAAACCTGTTAGGAGTTGTTTGGAGGGACCAGTATCAGTGTATGAGTGATCCAATTCATACAGTGTGCTTGGATTTTCAAAAGACTTTGGACACTGTTCCCCAACGACAGCTTTTAAATGGATTTACCAGGAGATAAAAGGAAATGGTTTTGCACGGGAGCATGGCCCACTCTGAGAGCTGCAGAAGGAGCTTGTGGCACTAAGTGGCACAGGAAGGCAAAGGAAGTTTGGTGTTAATGAGTGCCAGTAATGGCTATGGGGGTAAAAACTGGTGTGTATGGGTCTGTGCAATGGTGGGCTCTGAAGAGAAAGGCTGGGAGCTGGGAACAGCTCAAGGAAAAGTTCAGTTCAGACTGTGAAGGGAGAGATGGAGAGCACTGCTCCTCCTCCATGTACCTGCACGTTGTGTCTGCACTTTAAATACTCGGCCAATGCAGCTCAGGTTGTGCCCATCTCACTGCTGCCCACGCTGCTAAAAAACCCACAGCTGAACTCAGAAAGACCAGAATAAAGCAAACATAAACAATGACTTCTGGATGAGGAGAGTTTGGATAAACCAGGACTTTTCACCCTGGAAAAGCAAGGATGTAGATTAAAAAGATAGAGTTACAGAGCTGTGAGGGGCCCAAAGAGACTGAACGTGGAATGATTATTGAGTTTATCATAACACAAGCCTGGGGACATCAAATAAAATTATCAGGTAGCAGATTTAAAACAAATAAGAGGAAAGACTTAGTACAAAGCATCTAATGATCTTGAAATTCACTGCTACAGGAAGTTGCAGATGACAGAAAGTTTTAAAAATTATTTTGAAAACTTCTTGACAGTTCTACGATCCATTAAGAGCTACTAAACACCAAATTCCAGCCATGATTTTGGAAGTCCCCAAGCTGCAGTGTAGGAGGAACTTGGAGAATATTCTGAGAAAAGTTTCAAGTTTGTTCCTGTGTCTTCCTGCAAATTCTACTGGCAGTGTTGGAGGCAGCTGTTGGGTTGGGTGGGTGCTGGCTCTAAACCAGCAAGGTCAGGCTGATTTTGTGGCCTCTTGACAGAGATCACCTCCTAGAACAAAAATGTTCCTGTTCCTGTTAATGCCTGGGCTCAGCTGTCAATGCAAGTGCAGCTGGTTGGTTGGAACCATGTCTGCTCTTGCCAGAAAACACTCTGAGATGTTTTACCAGACAAAAAGGCAGAGGGCAGTGAGTCTCAACTTGTTGAATGAGCAGTGTGGGCTGTTCACTGATTTTGAACCCTGCCGCTTCACTTGAATGACAAATTGAGGGCAGGGTTGGCCTGGCAAGGGGCAGGTTCTGGGCACCCACCCCATCCTCAGCTCAGTCTCATCGCTGGGAGGGGAAGGGTCACTTCGGGTGAATCATTTTGCATTCCCGTGAGAGGATACTCTGCCAGAAATTAATAGCAAATTCCTTATAATTAATTTGCCTGACTTTCTTCCCAAGCAGTTCTCAGAGTTCCCTCATTCTTTTCATGCCATCTTGGTCAGTCTGGGATTTTCAAAGGCACATACACAGCCTCACAGCTTAATTTCATGAAATAGCTTTGCTGGCACAGGGTGAGGGGATGAAGGCTGTGGCCTGCAGGACCTTTGCTTATGCTTTAGCCTTTGGAGCAGTCTGCTGCAAAGACCACTGGAACAAATCAGATTTTTTTTGAATAAATTCAATGGCTTCTGGGTCAGAAACCAGCTCATTGATGTCTGAGCACTGATCCCTGGGCACTGCTGGTTTCCCATATAACTATGGTATAACTGCAGACACCTTGAGAGTTACATTTACCTGTGCAGGGTTATTAGAGGGAACAGCTTTTGTGTGAAAACAAGGCCAGAGACAAGCTTACGCTTGAACTCTAATCTATTTAAAACTCCTTTTTGTAAGGATAAGGCGTATCAGTGACATACTTGTGAGGATAATGCAGTTGTGGCTCAGAAGTGACATAAATCCATACACTTCACAGGCAGCTCAGCTGGACGTGTCTGCCACATTGTGCAGGCAATAGGAACAGAGAGGAGTGCCTCATGCTGTGGGCAGAGAAAAGCCACTGAGCTGGGGCACACCCCAGTGTGTCCTTGAGCATCCCAGTGCCCCGTGGTGCCATGGCCTGTCTCCTGTTCCAGGCCCCTGAGCCCCCATGTCCTCACCCCTGCCGTGCTCACAGACTCCTGCACCGTGCATCTGCCAGGGCAGCAGGGAGTGGCTTTGGCTGTGAGCTCCCAGCCTCAGGTAAATGAGAAGGACTCACAGAGAGCAGGCAGTGGGCAGGCACAGCATCACCATCACACCCCTGCCCCTGCACCTCTACTGCACCCAGCACTAGTGAATAGGAAGGAAATAATTCTTTGCAATAACAGGGTCTAATTTAACAGCACTTGCACATTTTCTGTTCCCATGGAGCAGTGGGAGCAGAACCATCTCTAAAATAAAGCCCTTGTGCAGAGTTGTTGGCACCCAGTCAGACCTGCTGATATTTTCATTTAATCACATGCAGTGAATGCGTGGTATGTGTGGGGTGGGGGTGGGTGCATACCCAGGGGTGCTGTGTACTCATCTATCTAAGCATAGCTTAATGCTTCTAATATATGCAAATACACTAGGTCTGTCGTTATTATGATCTTAATAGTCTCCTATTGAGAATTTGCACCAAAAAAAGTACCTGTTTTAATAGACTAGACCCTGGGTTTTTAGCGTGACTTCTCTGGGAGTTTAGGAGCAGTAACAAAGGTCTCTGATGTACCAATACCCAGTGGCCTTGAGGACATCAACAGCAGTAACAAGGACTTTATAAAAAGGGGGCAGAGGCCATGGAACTGTACAGGGGAAGAACGCAAAGGGCCTGTGAAGATTTATTTCAGCTGAACTGCTATAATGGAAGGGTCATTATTGTTTTAAGTGGTGGAAAAAGCATTCCAACTTTTAATCACGTTAAAATAGCAGAATCTCTATTTGTTTCATCTATCAGAAAGGCTATCTGCTCTTCAGTGCCAAGGAAAGCATAGTGAATCCTATTATGGGGCTGAAGACAGCAAGAGACATGGATAAAATGAAATACACTAGTGGAATACAACTTTATTCGGCCACCGACTAGTCATTTTCAGCTTTATTTTTTTGTTCTTTGGAACAGATTAGAGAAAATACCTCTTGTCTGGCAGTTTGTGCATGTGTTAGCAGTAAAAAAATGGTTTTTGTCTGAATCTTTTTTGACATCTCATCTTGTTTAATGGTTTAAATTATCATAAATAAAAGTACAACCATGAGGGAAAACTAACTTTGTGGTTAGGATGAAATGCTAAGGCCCAGATGTCTCTGCAGAAATTTTGGATGCTAGGTTCACTCACTGTCAAACAGCTGCTTTTAATGGGAAAGTTACTTTGGCTTTTTTTCATTTTAGTGCATCTCTCACAGGTGGTTGTGCAACTGAGGAAAGCTCTACCAGATTGCATCATCTGCAAAGGATTAAATAGATCCCCCATCAAAGTCAATGATCTGTTATTTTTAAGTCTGTCTCCTAATGGTGACACATGGATGCTTTATGATTCAGCAGTTTCCACGAGATCACAGGGTTTTTCAAAGGGGATAAACATCAATGATTTATGGGTACCACGTTGGGCTCTGTGATGTGTGCAAGGAAGAAGGGAGAGCCAACACTACTGAAAGTGCTGCTCACAAGGTCAGCAGCTAAACTGAGAGAGCTGAACACGCACAATTTGGGTCATTTTATTTTTCAGCTAAGGAGAGGTGCCACCTGTACTGTGAGTCCAAGGAGACAGGGGATGTGGTGTACATGAAAAGGATGGTGCACGACGGGACCCGCTGCTCCTACAAGGATGCTTACAGCATCTGCGTGAGGGGGGACTGCCTGGTGAGTGTCTGGGGGCTTATTCAGAGCTCAGTAGTGTGAAAACAATTAAAATTGTACCCTGAGTGTTTCTCTCCAAGAATGACTAAGTATAATAACACTTCGGGCAATAAGGAGATTTCATTAGGATTATTGTCACAATATTATGTGTGATATTCACAGTTGCCATGCATGTGAGTCGGTTCCAAAAGCACCTACCTACACAACTAATATTTCATGCAGTATTTTAAGATGAACTATTACAATTAGCTTTCAAGGAAAGCTCTTCCTGCCGAGGTTTAGTGGGGGTGGAATGCACAATGAAACAGGAACGCAGAGCAGCTTTCAAGGAAAGTGGTGTTAGGATATGGCTGATGTGCATTCTCTCTGTATTTAATCATGCTATTTTTAAAAAATCAATGACAGTTCCTCTAAGTCGGGATCTGCTGCAGGTCATCTTTCAAAGGAATTAGTCTCTGACTAGCAAAGCACTGGTGGAGGTGCTTATCCCTGTACAGATGCCTAGATTCTGCTGGAATTTAAGCATCTGTCTTAAGATAAGCTAAGGCTTAAGAGCTTTTCCTTAACCATGCTGCTTTCCTTCAGTAAGAGAACCACTGTTAAGCATAGTATAAAAATATAATCACCCAATTGACAGCTATTACAGGAACTGGAAGTATTAAAATCTGTTTAGATGTTGATCTCCCAGGAGAATACTACAAGGTGTGCTGCTTTGCTGAAGCAGAATCTGGGGTTGATACATGAGGTGAAGGCTCATTTGAATTGAAGGGTGGATAAATAAGAATGACTGTTTCTCTCTTTTGTGCACAGAAAGTTGGGTGTGACAGGGTCATAGGTTCCACGAAGCAGGAAGATAAGTGTGGTGTCTGTGGAGGAGATAATTCCCACTGCAAAGTAGTGAAAAGAACATTTTCAAGAGTACCAAAAAAGCAAGGTCAGTACATTCAGTGTGGTTTGTACTGGGGAATTCAGGGTATTTTTTCTTGATCTCTTTTGTTTCATGGAAAGTACCAGGACAATTACAAATCATTTGCAGCATCACTAATTCCAATAAACAATCTGGACTGAATTCCAGATGTGTTTATAATTTGAAAATAAGACTTCTGTCCAGGGATCAGTTAAAGCTGCAGATACCAGAGCCTGTGCATACAAGAGGGCTTCCCTGCTCCTTGTGGCAGAGCTGTGGATGTACTTGTGCTGCTGATGTCACCCAGCTGCTCTGTCCAAGCCACTGCAGAGCTGCAATCATATGTCATCATCAGGCACTGTCAGGCAGGAGATTGTGTGGTCTCTCTGGGTGCATATGGCACTCAAAGGCCATTTTAGTCTGAAGCAAAGTCTGTTGATGATACTTCAGGCATCTTTCTTCTGACCCAAAGCCCTTTATCCCTGTTACGTTCCATCAGCTGGCACAAAAATGGGGATGGGAATACTGCTGGATTTGGCTCATCTTGTTTAATACACCCTGCTTTCAGAAAATAAGATTTATTTAAAAACCCAAGACAGACCCTCCCTGTTTGTGGCATATTAATCCATAACTATCTTTTCAAATACTACAATCTAGGGTACGTTAAGATGTTTGAAATTCCTGCTGGTGCGAGACATTTACTTATCCAGGAAACAGATGCCACTGCTCATAATCTTGGTAAGTAACAAGTAGGAAAATTTTCAGTCGGAACAATTTTTTCTGGTGTTTATTTTTGTCTCTGGAGGCTGACAATGTGTTTATACATTTGTTTACCCATTACCCGCCCACACCACGTACTTTCTCTAAGTATGTTAAATTAGGAAACTTGTTTGGCGATTTGATTTCCCTGTGCTATATTCCAGGGTGTCCCAGACAGATCTGTGTTGGTATGTGCTTGTGTGAAAGCTGCTGGAAGAGGCACTGAGTTACTTTACAGGGTGCCATGCATCATCTTTGGGGGTTGGAACTAGGTGATCTTCAAAGTCCCTTGCAACCCAAACCATTCTATGGTCTTTGTGTGCATCTTTCGTGATTCCCACCCTCAGTCATTTCCCAGCTATATCCAGATCTGTTCCAGATTCTGCCCCACTGCCAACAGTATTGACACGAGGCTGCCAAATCAATCCAGCAGTTTAGGAGGTGATGGAAATCCTCTCCTCCCCTTGATTCCCTGTAATCAATGGGAAGCAGTGACTTGTAGGCTGCTATTAATTGGAAGTAGATTCACAGTCTGCTAATTGTAGCCTGAGTCATCCCAGTTTCTCCCCAGTGAACGCTTCCCTTGCTGCTCGGGGCAGCCTGGCCCTGTGGATGCAGGAGCAATCCTCGTTCAGACAGAGTTCTGTCAGGGTGGGGTGAGAGCTGTGCACATGAACAGCTCCCTCCCTGTCGAGGCCACTGCTGAGGGAGCAGGATGCTCAGGTAGCTGCCAGAGAGACAACAGAGTTAAAATCTGGTGTTACATAACCAACAGTCCCTGCTTCTTCTAACGAGGAGGGTAAATTTTCCATCTCAGGTGAAAACCTGTCCTCACATAAAGGTGGCTGAAGTGTTTCCAGGTGAAGGACAGAGCACTGGTGGGAGCTGAGGCAGAGGAAGCAGGCTCTGTGTGCAGTGGCAGGTGCCTGCAGAGCAGCAGGAGCTTAACAGGGCTGTGCTGGTGTCAGGACTGGATCTGAGCAGGAGCATTAATGCTGGTTCTGGTGTCTCTCTCTCTCACTGCGGGGACCTGCTGGGGGTTAGCTCAGTAGCCTTCCTCTGATGGAGCAGTAACAGCCCCCTGAGCTGCCTTACAACATGTGAAAGAGCTGAATAGCTCTGGGACCCCCACTGGCTCTCAAATTGGCTCGGATTTGGCCAGTGGATTCAGAAGTTGTTATAGGGGAGCAGGCAGCTGGATCCCTGTGGTGCAGCCATGGCCTCATTTCTCTGGCAAGGCAGGCTATGAAAAAGGAAAAAAAAGGACAACTGATGTTTCTGGAGCTGAGTAGAAAAGCATTGGCAGTTCAGTGAAACACCTGAAAAAGTCTTTCCAAACCTGTGAGGGAGCAGAGGGAAAATGCACACTGGCCTTTTCAGCTTCTTCCACTGGGACACGAGCAGAACAAAACTGGGGATGAGAAGCAAACCTCTCACATTCACTTTACTTGTGTTGTTCCCAGCTATTAAAAATCGTGAAACAGGGAAGTTCATTCTAAGTGAAGACAACTATGTGCCAGACTCTAAAGTATTTATTGACATGGGTGTGGAGTGGGAATATCGGAATGACGACGATCGAGAAACGGTGCAGACCATGGGCCCCCTGCGAAATGGAATAGTTATTCTGGTGAGTCAAATGAAAACCACCTTCCACGGAGCCATAATGGGCTAGCATATAATTCACATCCCTCTTGTGAGCTACAAGAAGACATCTGCTTCAGTTATAAGACAATAGGAGATGTATTTTAATTCCTTTCTCCTAATTCATTGCTCTGTATGAGAGCTGTTATAATTCAGGGTTATGTGTTGAGCAACCAGCTGTCCTGGTTATTTCCTGTGGATGGCCTAGCAATCAGCCACTGAGTAAAGGCTCTGCAGCTTACTTATCCTATCAGATGTGTGAGCACTAGTCAAAAAAAGGTCAGAGTGGTTCGTATCAGCTAGATCTAATAGCTCCTGCTCCCATCCATGTTTTGAAAATGTATCCTGCAAAGGCAGATGCAGGATTCTTGTGCTTCCTGGCTCCCTTTTTCAGGGTAAAGCCAGTTCCACAGGTCCCCAAACCAGCCAAATATATTATTTTTTCATTGCAAACTAGCAAGCAATAGACTTCAATTAGCAGGGGTGGGTTGATTTAAAATCCCTCTGAAAACAACTCTAATGTGTTGATTTACACCAGCTGAACTTCAAAGAAAGAATAAATATTATGTTTCCAAAGGACCAATATTTTGCACTTAGTTCACATTGAGTTCCATTTTCTTGCATTTGTCTTAGTGCAGTGTGATAACAAAACCTCTTTCTAAATAGTTTATATTTCTGTCAAGATTAAGTAAAAAGCTTTGCAGAATTCCAGGATTATCATAATAATATTTGTGTTTTATCAGAAATATAAGCAATTTTCTTTGCCACTTTCAGTTATTTCTGCAGTTGAATTTGCTTTGTCTTTTAGTGGAACTATCCGTTATCATTTCAGTACAAAATTTCCTTCCTTTGTGATGGGATATGGAAAAAATTTAGTATCATGATGTCAGTCCAATGCTGGCAAGGAAAATAAGTCTAAATCAACAACAGTCTTTCTTAATATGCAGTTTAGAAACTCTGTGTCATAAGCATAGAGATACTTTTTCATCAGGGAAAAAAATGCATTGAGTGCAGCTAAAAGGCTGAAATCCCTGCGGGGATGTTTTTATATGTGAGCCATGATGACTATTTCACATCATCTCACAGAGCTCCTGATATCAGTCTTTCATATCTTTTTTCCTTACATCTGTTTTTCTTACTAGGTGATTCCTCATGGTGGTGCCAAGATATCTTTGACTTACAAGTACATGATCCATGAAGATTCCTTGAATGTAGATAACAATAACGTTTTGGAAGAGGACTCAGTGTCATATGAATGGGCTTTGAAGAAATGGTCCCAGTGTTCTAAACCTTGTGGGGGAGGTAAAGACAAAATCGCAGATCATTCTAAATTCATTCATTGCCACGAGACATTAGGGAGACCAGAATATGGGAGGAGTTTTATTTCAGTTAAGTAATAGATAAATAAATAGTGAATGAGGTTAAAATGTGACTTAAATGGTTGGGGGGCAGATCTGGGCTGGTTCATTTCTGATTTATGGTTATGAAACTGAAAAATTGGACAAATGTGCAAGATTTGGATGAGGGTTTCCAAGTTGTGAAGGTGCTGAACCTCAAGGTGCCATGGGGCAGCCCTTTGCAAACCCTCATCCAGTGATGTGGCCTTTGCAATGTCAGACTCCTGGTTTGGGGCCAGATGTGACCCCTGATGCTGTTCTCCAGGCTGATGGTCAGGTTGCAGCATTGGTTTGTGTCTGGGCAGGTTTACAGAATGTTTTTGAGATGCTGGATCTGGCTGTGGGCGTCAAATCCGTGTGGTAGGTGTTCATTCAGCGCAGCTTTCAGCTCCTTGGGTAGCTGGTGTTCACCAGCAGTTCCTACCACAGCCCTTGCCAGCGTTTGTGCAGCTCATTTGAAACGTGAGCCCTCTGTGGGCTCTGCCAGCTCTGAGGGTAAGAGGAGTGTCTTTCCCCAGGCCACCAGTTCACCAAGTACGGCTGCCGCAGGAGGAGCGACCACAAGATGGTTCATCGCAGCTACTGCGAGCTGATCCAGAAGCCCAAGCCCATCCGCAGGGTCTGCAACCTCCAGGAGTGCTCCCAGCCCATGTAAGCATCCCTCCCTGGAGGGGCAGGGCTGCCACACCCAGCCAGCGTTGTCACCTCGGGGGAAGGGGCTTAGCTTCACCTCCATGGTCATTACAGGGACCCAGGACTGGGAGGATGTCGTGCTCTGTTCTGCTCATAGAAATATTCTTTCTGTGACTGCTGGTTCTTATGACTTATTTAGTAAGTTGGATTAGAAAAGAAGTGTTGTTTTGATCCAGATATTTGTGTTCGGGCCATCTTGAGGTAATACAAAATAGACATAAATTCAATTTATACCGGCGGATTTTACACAGTGTGAGTTAACCATGTCAGAACAAATGTACAGAGTGCTACAGAAGATAACCAATGTCATCCAGTCTCTGAAATCCAAATCTTCATAAAGTTCACAGCATATTTTTGGACATTTAAACACAGGGAAAATATTTGACCTGTTAGATTTCTCTGGCTGCCCTTGTACAGCACTAAATGCCTGTTGTACCTTCATTTTTGCTCTACATAGTCAAGTGTTCTAAATATTTTAATTCACATTTTACAGCTGATTTTTTTGATTGGCAGCAGGTTATTCTTGCCACATGTAGGACTAATATATTCTTTGTGCTGCTACTGCAACAAGAAACGAGTATGTTGATCCCAGCTTTTATCTCTGGGGACTAAATATAGGTTCCAGGAATCACAGCAAATAAATAGAACATACCACACAATATTTCCTAACTTCCTTTCAAAAAAAAGATTTGAAAGAGAGAAAAGGCAAGAAACTGTGCCCAATAAACTCAGCATGGGTCAGGGTTGAATGTTTATTTGTTGGAAAACTGAAGTAATGGCCTAACTGTATCTCAGGCTCTCTGGAAAGGACTGTGTTCTCCTTTCAGCTGCAAATATAATTGGGCCCAGGTACCACAAAGACTCAATAGGGTCCTAAATTGTACTTGGATCCCTGAAGTTTCAGTTAGCTCTGTTTCCATAGAATGTCATCCAAGCATTTTGCTCTTGGAGAGGCAGTTATTTAAGGGGTTTTACAAAGCTCTGTGACACCCACTGCACTAATATGCTGCTTCTTCACTTCTGGGGAAAACTCATCTTTGTCTCAGAAGTCACCTCAGGATTCATGGCTTGACAGTCTCTCCCTTCTCCACAGCAGTGTAATTTCTGTAGGTTACAAAGAGAAAGTTGGGTGAAATTGTTACTTTCTGTTTAAGTGGAGTGTGTAGTGCAGTGCCTTTTGCTATTTCTTGACAATTTCCAAACCCAGGATTTTATGAGTACTTGAGGACAATTCCTTCAAGCTCAGGGTATTTCTCCAGACTGTGTATATTTTTTGATTAAGTTTATCCCATGAATACTGTTTACATGGAACAATATTTCCATCTTGCAAATCTCTGCACTCTGTAAATATTTATAGACTGCTGTATATCTTCACTTAATTATAACCAAGCTTTCAGTACTCTAGATACATTTCCTCTAGTCCTGTCTGTCCCTGTTGTTCTTCTCTAAGTTCTTTACAATCTGTAGCTATAATTAATGAGCCAGTTTGGGTGATCAATGAGGTTTTCAACTACAGCACATTACAAACATTAGGTTTCTTTTCTCAGTGGCCATACTGATTTAGACATTATGAACTCAAACCTTCTCGTTTTCAGTGGAGTGTTGCCTTCCCCCAAACCAAACTTTTATGATGATGAGGACCTTGATCTGCCCACGCTCAGCACCCACAGGGTTTGCCAGTGCTTGAGCAGATTGAGTCTGGCCAGGGATGGTCCATGCAGTGCCCAGATACAGGCCAGGCTGGAGCTGCATTTCCAGCCCAGACCTTTTGGCTTCACTCACGTGGGAACCAGCTGTGGAGACAGCTGGTTCATGCTGCATTATGAGACAAGGCACATCTCATTCTCATGCACCCAGACCTGGGAGGCTCAGCAGCACCCTTGGGTGGCTGCTCTTGACATAAAAGCAACCATATTTTTATGTGCTGTCTTGGAAAGGACAGCTTAAAATCAAAGCAAATACAGTCAAGTAAGAATAATGCTGATCTTGGAGATAATGAGAAAATAATATTGAAGATCTGGGTCTTATTAATGATATTTCAGGGGCAGTCAAATAACCCTCACCACAGTTTTTTGCTATCTTCTCTTTTTTTTCTGTATTAGAACTAGTATTAACATCATGTAGAACCTGTGCTTTAGAATTACAGATTGAATTTTGTTTGAACAGTTTGAATTTCACTCTGCTCACTCTCCTTTCACCAACCCAGATGGGTGACAGGAGAATGGGAGCCTTGCAGCAAATCCTGTGGGAAGACAGGGTACCAGGTACGGTCTGTGCGCTGCATCCAGCCCCTCCAGGACAACACAAACCGCTCTGTCCACACCAAGTACTGCAACAACGACCGCCCCGAGGGCAGGAGGCCCTGCAACAGGGAGCTGTGCCCAGCACAGTGGAGAATAGGACACTGGTCACAGGTCAGTCCCTTTCTGGAGGGCTCAAACAACGAATTTCTGGCTGGGTGGAATGAGCATGCAACCCCTGAATCTGTGAATAGGTGGCTCTGGGAATAGATGACTCGCATGTACAGTTGTTTGTTTATTGCTCAGACCACAGCTCATTCTTGGAGTGTTTCACGATTACTGGTGTGCCACAAGAAGCAGTGAGTGGCTCTCCCTCTTGCTTAGTTACTGTAGGGACTGCAGTGGCTCAAATAATGCACCATGTCAGCTCAAATCAAGGGCAGTCTTTTAAAATTGGAAAGCTGGTTTCTAATCCGTTGTTTGCAGAGGGTGGCTGGGGTGTAACTGTGGGGTGTAACTGCTGGGGTGTGACTGTGGGGTGTAACTGCGGGGGTGTGACT
>VZRO01007381.1:697513-738662 GCA_013397915.1 Daphoenositta chrysoptera | reverse complement strand
ACTGTGGGGCTGTAACTGCTGGGGTGTAACTGCTGGGGTGTGACTGTGGGGCTGTAACTGCTGGGGTGTAACTGCTGGGGTGTAACTGTGGGGCTGTAACTGCTGGGGTGTAACTGCTGGGGTGTAACTGCTGGGGTGTTACTGCTGGGGTGTAACTGCTGGGGTGTGACTGTGGGGGTGTGACTGCTGGGGTGTAACTGCTGGGGTGTAACTGCTGGGGTGTTACTGCTGGGGTGTAACTGCTGGGGTGTAACTGCGGGGGTGTGACTACTGCCTGTCCTTGCAGTGCTCTGTCAGCTGTGGCAATGGCACCCAGGACCGCCCGGTCCTGTGCCGGACCAGGGACAACGCCATCGGCCTGTGCAAGGAGAACAAACCAGAGACCGTAAGGATTTGCAGACTACCTCCGTGTCCCAGTAAGGGCTTGTCTTCTATAGCTTCTCTTCATTGTTGGAAAAGCATTAATTTATTTATTTGCAATGCCTTAGTCGAATCGATACTTGTGTGCTTCACCTGCCCGGGGGGGACACTTTACCATAGTCCCTGTTTTGAGCAGAATTCCAGATGTGGAGCTGCTGTGTGGCTGATGGGCTCCTTGGGCTCTTCTCCTGCTGGGGAGCAGTGCTTGGCCCGGGACAGGCTGAGGGTGTGGGGCAGAGCTCAGCTCAGTGCTGGTGGCTGGATGTGGCCAGCAGAGTCCAGCCCTGCACCCCGAGACCTGTGGGGCTTGGCAAGGGGCTGCTGGGCTGTGGCTAACCAAGGATGCCTCTTTGTTTTCCCCACCTCCACCGACAGTTCCAGGCTTGTTTTCCATTCTGTCAAACATAAGTTATCTGCAGGGGTTATCTAACTCAGTTTTTAAAAGCTATAATCAATTTGTTCCTGCTTAATCCAGGGCAACAAGGGCTTTATCCTTGTTAGCTTTTCAGCTGTTTGCAAAAGATACTTGTGAGATGATTTCACATATTCCTATTATTAAGTAATTCATACTTTTGTTTTTTCCTGATATATCTCTCAGGGTAGCTTTTGATTTCTAATTAATTAGAAGCAAGCTGTCAATTATAGTCTCCAATACAAAGATTTTAATGAGGCTGTGTAACTAAGCTAAACTGCACGTCTCTGGGGACATGTGTGACACTGCCATGAGAAGTGCTGCTGGAGAACTGGCCCTTGGGCTGGCTGTGAAGTGCTGGGCATGAGTTGCAGCAAACTCCCCAAACAGCACCCTTTGCCCAAGATCACACAGCCTGGTTGTAATCCTTCCCTGGGCTGCTTCACAACTGGAGCCCACTGAGCTTGTCCCCTTCTGACAGGGCAACAATTTAATGCTGTCTAACATACGCTGTGTTGTATCTTTTTTTTCCTCTATTCAAGGAAACGTTTCTGATCCTTCAAAGAAAACCTACATGATACAATGGCTGTCAAGACCTGATCCAGACTACCCCATCCAGAAAATATCTTCAAGTAAAAGACCCATTTATAACTCTGCCTTTGCCCTTAAATGCATGCCACATCGAATGTGGACTTTGCCTTTTGCTCTCTTCTTCTCTCTATGCGGAAAGTTCCCTTGACTTTGCCAAGTTTAAATCTTGGGCTGAATCTGTTTTTTCACACCAGGCACTTGGTGCTCGGTGTCTTTCTTCTCTGGAGCTTGCGTAGCACTGGTGGTGGAGGTCTTGAAGTGTTGGATGTGTGAAGTTGGATCTCCACAGTATGTTGCAGTCCTCTGAAAGGGAGCTGGGATTGGTTTGCTTGTTTGCTTGGTGATGGTGAAAAAAGGTTCTTACTGGTTCCTGGTTCAGTTTGATAGCAAAACTGAGAACTTATTGTGAATGTGATCACATCACAATAATGACACCTTGTAGTGCTAAAGTTCTCCTTTATCTAAAAACCCGAAATCTCGTAACTCTCTGGTTTCAGTTCGCTGACAGGGTAGTCTGATGAGTGGAAGAATTTTTTCATTCCATTTTCCTTTGTGGTGCTGTTGCTTTCCTCACCCTTGCTGCTCATTTTTTATTCCTGACCCTCACCTTTATGTTTGTGACCTGGGGAGGGCTCACTGGGAAGCAGAAGCTGAGTTTCTGTGGGTACTTTCCGTGCTGCTCTGCCATCGCTCTCGCCAGGCTCCCGGTGGTTGTTTGGTGGGTTTTTTCTCCAGAAAAGCTGCGTTCATTTTTTCCATCGCACAATTTTTGCCAGTTTTGCGTATTTTCACTTTAGAAACAAACCCAAAGCAGAGCAGGCATGGTCCATGGTGAAGGTGGCGTGGTGGTGTTTTTCTGAACGTGGCGGAGGCAATATGATGTTTTCATTGACTACAATGTCTCCAGCTGCTCAGCATGGAGCTGTTTATACTCATTACATCTCTGGTCTTTTTTCACCATGTGCATGTCTGACTTGACTGGTACGGTTGTGTGTGTGTGTGTGCGTGTGTGTGCTCTTAGATGTGTCAACTGGCAAACATAACAGTGTGAACTACTACAGAATTACCTCAATTTTTATTGCTTTTTTTGCTTAGGAGATGAATTTTAGAAAAATGCCTTAATGTTGAAATGTAAATGGCATTAATTTACCAGATCCAGCTTTAAATATGAACAGTACACTGGTACCTTGAGTTAATCTTCATATGGAGTGTTTTTACTTGAATGATACCTATTGGAGGGCAGTAAATTTAATTGGAGGTTAATTTGCACAGTGCATATCCATATCTTCATCGAGACAGGATTGTGGCCTGACTTACTGAAATTTAACTGGCATTCGTGCTTCACCTTCCGTGTTTGTGTCGAAGATTTGGAATTCACAAGTCATAAACTTCTTTGTGACAGTCAGTACCAATAGTAGAAATGTATCAACTGTAAAACTGCAGTCTTGGAGCAAATTACTACCTTATTGCTTTGATCATATTTTTTGGAAAAGTGGCATTTTTGAATCTTTGGGTCGTCAACAGTGTAGCACTTCAAACTTGTCATTATCATGTGATCACATATTTAAATTTTGCTGTTAATATTTCCTGAAACATGTTAACAATTTACATGACAAGGTGAAAAAGCAAAGACACGTATCTGGCACTGAATACTGTTATGTAAAATAATCGGTGTTTAACTGTATAAATATATTCATGACTGTTACCTTTAAATAGACAATGTTTAGTGATGTTTCAAGAGATGGGTGGCTATAGAGAATGGTGCAATAAGGTATCTGGGCATTGTGCACTATGTCTATATGCACTTTGGTTTATCAGGGATATTTTATTAGTGTTTTGTATGTATTTAACATAATATTAAAGATGTGCCAATTCAGTTTGCTTTTCAATATTTTTTTATGAGACTAATGTGTACCAAAGTGACTGTGAAACTGATTTATTTTTTTCTTACTGATGTTTTGAATATATACTTCCAGTCTGTCATGCATACTGCAAGTAAAAATAAATAAAAGTTCAGCAAATCTGGATTTTTTGGTTTGGATAGAGGATCAAAATTTCATTCTGGCATTGAGAAGTTACAGAGTTTATTTATATAACTTATCAGATGTCACTATACTTATTACCTAATGCAGGTATTGTTAAGCTTGACATGGCATATTTTTGTTAGGAAAAAGGCATTTTTCTAAAGGTGCTGTTACTGATTCTTATAAAGCCAAGAACAGACCTGCCTTGTTGAAACCACATTTAAATATTATATCTGTTGGCTTTTATTATGGAAGCCATTTGGAGGATCTTGCATAGGGGTCATGCAACACCAGGCAAAATGTTCAAAGGGGACTCTTACGGGGTATGTAAAAATATATATATATATGTATATTAAGCTGTATAGGCACATGTAGACCTTTGTATGGAGCTGTACATGCAGGTATGAACAGTTCCAGCTCTTAAAGGCTGCTTTGAAAATCTCTCCAAAACCAAGGTACTATTTTTAGGTTCCTAAGGAAGGAGTCATTCCTAATCTCCAGCAGCATTTCAGTTTAGCATTTGAAAAATATGAAAATTAACTGTCACATTCTAATGTAGGAACTAGAATTTTGCCTTTCTGCATCAAATGCAACAATCAGGGTATAGATACAATGTACAGGAGGTGTCTTCACCTTCCTCAGCCAGCACCAGCATTTTAGAGCAGCAGCAGCAGTTATTAGTTTATTTTAGACTGGTATGTTTGCCAATTAAACACCCACGACGCCCTGTTTTGTTAACTGAGGATGAGTGAAGAGGTGGCACCCACGCTGTCTGAGTCCCCTTGGTATGGCTGGACCTGCTCTGCTTCTCTCCTTTGCTGGGAGGGTGCTGGCACAGGCCAGTGCTGGTGGCAGGTGGGGGAAATGTGAGCTCCAGGGTCAGGCTGAGAGCCCTGCCTGCCATCGGTGCACTCTAAATAAAGGCGAGTCATTGCAGTTACTCATCCTCTACTCTAAGAGTAGGTGGAGACGTAGTAAGAGCAGGGGGAGAGACACAAGTGATTTCATCTCTGTCTCGGCACTCTGGTCACAGAGAAGACGTTTTGTTATTGACGATGCCAAGTGTTGGTCAGTCTGCTTTTCTCCCCAGCCCTCTCCTCTCCTTCAAATCCCCTGACTCCTCTCTGAGCATGGGCTGCGTGTTGGGGTTTTTCCTTCACTGCAGTGCCTGGCTCCATGACTTCATCCTGGAGGCACGGGAGCAGAGGGGTGTCTGTGCAGGACAGAGGACAGGCAGCGTTCTCTCCAAGGAGCCTGCTAGACCCCCACCATCCATTTGCACCAATTCATAGAGTCCTCTGCCTCCCCTGAGCAGAAATCACAAGGGTTTGGGGAATCTCTGAGTAGGCTTCTGTGTTTCTCAGGGAGGAACACTTTGACCACTTCACCTTTAATGCCTCAGCCTACAATTTGCCACCTGCATTTCAGCACGATCAGGATGTGCCATAACACCTCTGTTACAGTGCAGATTGTTGTAACAGCTATCGACAGCTTAAAGCTCATCGATTATTGTTCCTTCTCTTTTATTACAGTCATTGACATAAAAATCAGGACTTGTTGCTGAGTCTCCCAGTCATTAATGGACTGGCTTGGCTCCATTGCAGTGGAGTTTGTTGTTCCAAAAATATCAGCTCCCTTCTAGGAGGAGGAGAAAACCTCATGGTAAATGCACCATGTTTCTCTCAAACAAGAGACATGCTGAGAAAATGCCACTGTTTTCAGAGTAGAGGTACATTGGCAACAATATCACTCCAATGGGAGATGGATTAATTCTGGGGGTTACAAGGTACACGTCAAAATAGGACTTGACTTTCCTGAGACAGTCCAGATAAATATATGTTACCCTGACTGTGGTTAGTCACTGTTTGGTTGCAGGAAAGCATTAAAAGGAGCAAAGATGGGGAAAAATAGATTTCTTAATATAAACCTTGATGACTTTGTGGGAGTTCAATGTAGTTTTAGCAGCAACACAGCACAATCAGTGTGTTTTGAAGTTTAAACCAGGACAGTAACACAATTCATTGTGGCTTCACAGTCTTCAGGGTAGTGCTTCCAGGATGTCAAGGCAAAAATTCAGGTGTTATGGTCTAGAGCTTGGATGGGGCTGGTACAAACAGTTCAGATCGGCTTTTGCAGCTCTTGAAGTGAGTTGACTTTTAGGTTGAATATAAGCCTGCTTCTGCTTATAGAAGGCTCATTTGCCAGTTTCCCATCCCACTTTAAATATCAAACCCTCTGCCCACTGCCAAAGCTTCAGCTGTGTTTCTTTTTCTGATTAAAGTGAAAATGCTCTTTATTTATCTGCCCCCTTTTTCTCTTTCAGAAGATCATTGTCAAGGAGACAAGTCAATGTTCTGTCGCATGGAGGTTCTCTCCCGTTACTGCTCCATTCCTGGGTACAATAAGCTGTGTTGCAAGTCCTGCAACACCCACAGCAACGTGACACAGGACAGCAACGTGACCAACACTAATGTCAGTAAGAATAATGTCATTGAGGAGGAGCTGCTGACAACCCCCAGCCCTCCCGTGGAAGTGTCCACCACACAGCCCGCCACCAGCCCTCCTCTGGTTCCCAAAACTCGTGCACCCCCTTCCAATGCAACTGAGGAGCACCCAGAAATCAATGCCGTGGACGTTCCCTATAAAGTTGATGGCTTGGATAACGAAGTACCACAGCACAACATCATTACACGGAGGAGGCCTTATGAAAGGACAAGGAATCAAAGAATTCAGGAGCTGATTGCTGAGAAAATGAAAAGAGAGACTCTTAGGAAAATAAACTAACATGGAAATATGGCACAAACAACATTTTTCTCTTATAGAGATGTTACCAACATCAAAGTATTGGCCGTCGTAGAGACTAAAAATGGGAAAAAATCGAAGTGGTGCTATGGCAGAGATACCAAATTCTCAAGCCTACTATAAATGGAAATGACAGATTGTTTCATAAGTGCTAATCTGAACACTTTGATGGCTAGGTTAGGTGTACAGGGTACGGCAGAGTATTAGTGCAATATCCCTACAGTGTCCCACTGAATCCAAACAAACCTTATTACTTAGGCCAGGTTAGCAGATTTCTCAGTTATGGGCTCTTTAAAGTCTTCTCTGCCTGTGTAAAACTGCTTGGTAAAAGTAATGGGAGTTACACTTAGTATGGAGGAAAGCAGTCCCAAGACATAATAAATCCCTTTAACTCTGACAAGCAGGGGGTCAGCAACCCTGTGATGCTTCTGTGCATTGCACAAACCCTGGCACTAACACAGCCCTGCTTCTGGAAGGTTCTCAGGCCATGCCAGACTCGGTTTGGCTGACTTTGCCTCTGTGGCCACAGCTCGGCATGTGCTCACGGAGCTGCCTGAACCAGGGCTGTGTAAGAAAATACAGAGGAAATGCTGTAGCCGTATATTTATGTGTAAATTAAAAACTGACAAACAGTAGTTTACATACTTCCATAAACAATTTCAAAGGATTCTCCTAAACTTTTGGATACATGCAAGACATTTAGTAGGGTAGATCTGGCCAACTTGGACTGACAACATCCTAGTCTTTCTGTTTACAATTATCTGTATTTTTTATAGTCTTAAAGTTCCTGTAATGCAACAGCCTCAGTGATCATTATTGGTTGGTGCTTTTTTTATTGGTCTGGTTTTTTTTCTACCCACATTCTGTTTAACTTAAAGATGACTGGATTCTTGTTGTCTTTTCTTTGGTGCTTTGTTAAGACAAACTTTTTTTTTCCCCCACATAGGATGCAGTTATTTTTGAGGAAATAATTTTGTATTATCTTCCTTTCCTTAGGACAGCTTTATTGGAGCAGAAGTGAACAACTGTTTGCTGTGCCCTTACATGAACACACACACACACACGTGTATTCACAGCACCAGGTCTGCTAGAAAACTTTAAGATGTGTAACCTGACAACCCTTTGAGTACTTTTTTCCCCCTCAGGGTCATCATGGTTTTCATGGGTCATCATGGTTTTCATAGGTCATTTTGAATTCCTGGTTGGAGAAGAGAAGATGAATTCAGCTTGGCTCTAACACTGCTGAGACAGGGAGCATGGACTGGTTCCTGCTGTGGGTGGCATCTGAGCAGTTTTTCCTGGCTTGGATTCTTCCATTTGTTTCTTCTTTGCTGGTAAACCTCCTGCAGAGCCCAAGACTTCCCTGAAATCCTCTCTTTACCACTAGGTACGTCTGGTGGCTCCAAGTTCAGATTTTCCAGTCTGAGAAGCAGATCTCACCCTCCAGCCTGAGCTGGTCCTGGTTTGAAGCGGCTACAGCAATAAGCCCATATAGAGAGTCACAAAATTATTGGGAATGTGCTGCATTCCCAGCAATGTGTGAGCTCTTCTCTGGCCCAGCTGCTGGCAAAGAGCTTCACAGGTACTTCAAGATGAAGCACATGTGACTGCCTGTGACCCTACCTTCTGCCCTTGTCTGAATGGACTGCCAACTCTCCTCTTCCAAACGAGCTGTTCCTGCTGGAAAGGAGGCAAGAAAGAGCCTGCAGGAACCTCAGGCTTTACAGCACCTACATGTGGGACTGTTTTGGCCTGAACTGTGGCCAGAAGTCTTTGAAGTTCCTGGTCTAAGAAAAATACTTCATGGAGATACTAGCCCAAGCAGAGAGGGAATGTTTTCAGCTGGTGTCGTGGCATCAAGCTTCTTACACAGAACCAAGGTGATACACTTGGAGTGGCTCTGATACTGCAGGGATGAGAGATACCCCGAAGACCATGAAGGCTGGGAAGCCCAACAGGCCTGCTAAGAGTCCAGAGCATTAGGAAACCTCTCCTGGGCCAAGCAGACGTGGCTGCAGATGTGGAAGCAGCAGCCAGCACAAGCAAAAATCTGTTCTGGTTTGGAGAAGTAAAACTCAGGCTCTGCAGTTTGGCAGCATAGCGGGAAGAGTTCCACCACAGGCTCCCACTCCTGGGACATGGGGTGTTTTCCTGCAGTCAGAGGGTGCTTATCCTCAGTGCCCTGTCCCAGCCCTGCTCCATGGCCTGCTGGCTCTCACACGCTGCACGGGCAAACCCCGGGAGCCCCTGCCAAGGGATTTGTGGTTGCCTACAGACAGGACAAGTTTTAATAACAGTGCAGGGTCAGGTCACGTCTGTGCACAACAGCAATGTGGTAATGAGCACTGGAGGGGAAAAAAAACCCCACCATTCTATTTATAAGCAAGGAAGACGTGTCTAAATCAACATCATTCCAGCTGCTGTGCCATGGGAGACACAAGCTGTAGCTGTAGTCATAGTATTTCTTGCCTTCCACATTTCCTTTACACAGATGTGGTTAGTATAAAACTCATCTTTTCCCCTTCAAGTTAATATCCTTTCAGCTCTGTGGACAATAAAAATAAACCACAACCCCCAGCTTTTTCATAGACTAGAAGCTCATCCAAGTGTATGAAACTTAGGAAAAACCCTTATGAACCCAAAGATAGAAAGGGTTGGAGCTGGATTTACGCAGATGGGGAGGTAAAGGTTTGCTGCCTGGAGGGTACCCATTGCTCTGACCTCCTGAGGTAACTCATCTCATAGATTCTGTTCTGCCTTAGCTTCTGGAATAGGCTTAGTCAACCAGGCAGTGTGAAGAAATACCACAGGAGGCAGTGCCCAGAGCTCAAAAAAAGCATTTTTCCAGATAAAATGGAAAGTTCTGCTGCCTCAGGGAGCAGGAACAGCCTCCTGGAAGGCTGGTCTGGTGCTATGTTAGGTCCAGTGTTCATTAGGGACCCAATGCAATGCCTGGTGGCATCTGCAGTTTGGTAGGGCTTGTTCCCTTCTCAGCCTCACCTTTTGGGAAATTTAATTTGATTTGTTTCTCAGTGGTTTAAATTCCACTGAATATTTCTTTAGCTGTTACTTGGGGAACACTGAACTACCTGAAGCAGCAGCTTCAGTCTACATTGCTCAAGACATTGAGAGACTGATGGACCACCTCTTTAGGGAGCAGGAGCCAAGAGCTGCCTTCTCCTCACAGTCTTCCTGTAAGAGAAGGGGGCAAGTTAGATCTCTTGAGACCAGGAAAGATGCCTTCTTTTCAAGCTGCCATGTGTTCTTCAGAAGGTGGTTTTTTTCAGCAGTTCCCCATGATGGTCGTTCCCTGAGAACATGTACATCACTGGAAAACACAATGCAGGGCTCTATTGATAAAGGAAAAGCAGCCCCAGACAAAAGGTGGGGGTTTGCTCTCCTGAGCTGATCTCATTTCTATGTCATGCAGTAGAAAATTTGGTCATTTTTTTGTTTGGTTGGACTTTGACAACTGTTTCATCTTTTCTGCAATGCTATAATTGGGCAAGAGCACCATCACAGTTTTTTTTCTGTAACTGGTTTGCTGTTGCCCAGGTGCTGCATTTTCAGACATAACAAGCAGAAAGTGATATTTTAATGTAACCTAATCCCCAGAAGCTAAAGCAGGTTTATAAACAAATATATTCCAGCAGAGACCATCTCAGAGATCTGAGAGATAAAAGTAATGTGCTCCCATGAAGCAATGAATTTATAATCTAACCATGCAAGTACATAGTTTTACCAATTGTCATTTTTCTGGTTGTCTAAACTTAAAATCCAAGTGACAGCCTCTCATGAAAAAAAAAAGTCCCAAACAAATTCTGGTTTCTTTGGCTTCAGTCATCTGCCATTTTTTCACCAACATTTCTTTAAAAACTTCTGTTATCTATTATGACTGCATCACTTTTTATATTCATATATCCATTCAATATTTAGAGTCTCACAACATCTCCATAGAATGCTTTCAGATATTTTGAGAATTCTAGAAACGGTGCTTTATCAGTACTCAAAGGGTTTTATGTTTTATTTTATTACATAATGCATTTAATGTCTTATTTACTCACCTACAATGCACAGTATTAGCTATGTTCATCTGAATATCTATATGCAACTTCCATTCACTTACATATGCCTTAACAGAAATTGCAATAAATAGCCATTTCTTGTATATTAAAAATGTATATACAAATTAGAATCTTTAATTTTATAATTTATTAAATTCAAATGTCTGTGTCATTTTGCAAAAAAAAAGTGTTTGGCTTTTCCCTGTGCTTTTTTCATTGAGTTGATGTTACGCAGAGATGCTGGAGGATGAAGAATCAGCATCTTCAGATTCAAAATCAGTTCAATTTCTACACCTTAATGAAGTGGGATTGGGATACACATGCTGCTAAAGTCCTACATCCTTGTTACAACATCCATTATCCAAGGCTAAATATCACGAAGGCACTGGACCAAAACCTCAGTTGATAACTGCACAGAAATTAATCAAACTCACTTAAACCTGCTTGAGGCCCAAATCCATCCTGGTCCATGTATCATCTCTTTAAAAGGCTCAGTTATTTGGGCTTCTATTCAGGACTGATGAGCAAATTCTGCTTTGCATGTCCAATTGATAAAGTCATTGCTCCTTTCCATGAAATTCTTTTGCACACATTCTCCTGCCGTATCCTGCATGCTCGTAGCCAGGTTCCCTTTAAAGCGTAATTGAATCTTTCCCATTTAATTGAAGTTTGTTGCTTGAGGATTTGAAAGATCCCTGCTTACTGTGATTATTCAGTGAGCACCATGCAGTGCATTCAAGTCCAGCATTCTTTAATCAGGTAATGAGCCACCTCATTTTCCATCTGGAAAAGTAATTTACATATTTAAATGCCCCGATAAAACAGTGGACCAGCCCAAACCTGGGGTTCATTTACTGTGATAATTCATGCAGCATTTACAGCTGTGACAAGGGTTATATTTAACTGCCTTTTGCTTTCAGAGGTTTGGAGATTTTTAGAGTGGTTTGAGCTCCCCAGACACGAGAGACACCCAAGGTGGGGTCAGTCATGTCCAACACCTCTCCTTCCCCCCAGTCTTGCTCTCTCTCTCTCAAATGCCAAAAGGTGACACCCACAGGGGGCCTTCTCTTCCTTTCCTGGCCTACATCAGCTTTTTAGCCCTTTTCACCATCATCTGACTCTGAGGAAAAGTTTAGAAAAAGGCAGCTCAAGGAGCAGTTCCAGGTCAGGAAAGCAGTTATTCAGGTTATTCTGAATTACACCGGGCAGAAGGCAGCTCCTCCAAAGTGCCGTGCAAATTTAACTGCCCCTTCCCACAGCAAGGGGGGCCCAGGATTTCCAGCCTCCCACCCCATGGTCTGGCTCAACACTTGGTTTTGCTCACAGGGGTCAAAAAATGCTGCTGAGCCTTCCTGGGAGATGAAAGCCTGGAAATGCCTCTAGGGCTCTGTGTGTGCCTGTGGATGTGGATGTGGATGTGGATGTGGATGTGTGTGTGTGTGGATGTGGATGTGTGTGCATTGCTCACCTTTGCTCTCCCCTTGCCCCCTCCCACCACCTTCCCCAGTCCCTCCTCCTTCAGGAAATTCCGATGGAGCCCCAGAACTGCACCGAGCACAAGCAGCACTGCTAAAATCTCATTGCAGGAAGGAGCAGAGCGGGATGACACATGAGAGAAACCTTCTCCTGGTTAATCTGCTGGGTTTGATGCTCCAGCAGCAGAGTGCTCCCCCCAGCATCCCCCCAGCGATGAGGCTGAACCGTGCAGCCCCAGCAGCCCGGGGATGCTTCACCCCTCAGTGTCTGCTGGAGTCACCACTAGATGGTGGCACGGCACAAGAAGTACCATTATGAAACGGCTGCTGGACTGTGATCCCAAGCCTAAAAAATCCCTTCACCTGGTGAGATGCGCTCAGGAAGGGCCAGATGGAGTCAAACCCCCTCGGCTCAGTCCCCAGCACAATGTGGGTGTAGTCGGAGGTGCTGCTGTGCTGCTGTCGTGCCCTGACAGTGGCTGGGGGCTGAACAACAAGCAGGGATCCTGCAGGAGAGAAACACAGACAGCAGCAGCAGTGGAGAAATAGACCATGATCAATCCCACCACCCAAACCACTGAAAATAGCTCAAGAATAAGTTGTTTTCTGGGGCTGTTATTTCTTAGGGCATCTAAACACATCCCAGCTACTCTGAAAAGAAGGTGGTTTAGAGGCCAGTAACATTACAGGGGTTCCACTGATGGTGGTAATTTAATTTTTTAAAATCTTTTATTAAAGAAACACAACAGCTATGGAAAGGCAAACCTGTTTTAGGTGAACTGGGCTGCTGGCAGAACAGAGGGTTTCATGTGACCCCAGGGAGGAGAAGGCTTTCAAGTGATGGCAGCACTGCCCTCACTGAGCCCTGCAACAATCCACAGTGCTCAGCTCTCCAGCCTCTTTGTGTGGTGCATCCAAAAGGAACCAATCGACACCAGTGTTCAGGCACTTTGGGATATGTGTAATCCAAAATGATGTATGAAAAATGCATCTGTGCAAAGATACAATTTAATCATAGGCAGATCAGTAATAACAAATAAAAATGTTTATATTATTTTAAATAAATAGCCTGGGCCAGATTCCCAGGGGAAGTTGCCAGCGAGTTGTCACCATGGTTTGCACTTGTGAGACTTCAAAGTATTTTAAGAAAAGTCTGCACTGGCACACGGCTCTCTCTGTCTGCTGGCCACGAGCAACCACTGCCAATGAAGCCCTGACGCTGGCATGGCCTAGAAATTCCCAGCGAAGGCTCCCAGGAGTCATTTTCCATTTTAATTGACTCGCAGCGAAACAAAGTGCCTAAATCCCTCTGAGCCTTTGCAAAGGCTCCCGGCAGGACTCCACCCATGTTCCCGGCTGGATGCAGAGCTCAGTTCCTGCAAGCGAGCCTTGTGCCGTGTGGCGATGGGCTGCAGCCCTCACAGCAACCGGCTCCTCACCCGAAAAAGGCCAAGGAACAGCCAGGAGCTTACAGAAAATCGGTGTGCATCAGTGACAGTGTTGGCACACGCAGCCACCACCAGTTGCTGTGTGAGCTGCAGTCAAGGCAACAGCTGTGGGTGCAACATTTCCCACCCAGCTCTAGTTAATATGAACACAACTCATTAATGTTTCATGGCAGTATCTTCACTGGTACCGTAGTGGCTGCTTGCTGTAATGGACAGGAGGTTAATGGGCTGGGGGATGTAATTAGAGACACAAATCCCCAGGAATCTGGCACAAACTAGGTCAAAACATTTTCCTTTCCCAAACTTTTAATGACAAACAGAAACACAGAATCACAGAATCATTGAGGATGGAAGGGACCTTAGAGATCACCTCATGCCACCCCCCTGGCATGGGCAGGGACACCTTCCACTCTCCCAGGGTGCTCCCAGCCCCGTCTAACCTGGCCTTGGACACTTCCAGAGATGGGGTACCCACAACCTCTCTGGGCAACCTGTGCCTCACCACACTCACAATAAAGAATTTCTTCATAATCTAAATATTTCTCTTTTAATTAAAAACTGTTCCCCTTGTCCCATTCAATGTCTGCCCTGTAAAAAGTTGCTCTCCCACATGCAAGAGAGGAACAGCTCTTCCAGGCTGTTGATGCACCTTCAAGGAGGACCTGCACTGAGGTGTGGAGATGCTCAGTGTTGTGTTAACCCTGCCCCCCAGCCCTGGCAAGAGCCAACAAGCTTCAAACATGCCCAGAGGACAGTCACCTATTCACACCTACCCAACTCTGCTAAACTGCGTGGATACAAGGCTTTCTCAAAAACTGTGAGCATTAAAAAAAAACCAAACCCCTAACAAACAGAAAACCAAACCAAAAAATAACTGTCAGCATCTGTACCTCAGACACTTAACCAAGCCTAGCAGAAGTAACAACTGGTGTTTTCCTCTGCAGCTCAGGCACTGATGCTGTTGCTGTTTTCTTTTGCCATTAATCCCATTTGGTCATGGTTTTCATGCACCCAGGAGTGCTGATTCACTGCTCTGTTGGGGAGTGTAAGTACAGGAAACCAGGATGATTTACCCAGAACCATCCTCACAAGTGCTCGGAAGAAACCTATGGCAGTCTTGCAACAAGCATTCAAAGTTGCACCTTGTTTATTTTAAATTAAGATTTTTTGAGGGCGCAGCTGATGAAATAGGAAACCAAATGGCTGTGGGTGAGGTAAAAAAAAAAAAAAGAGGTATATTTGTCCCTCCCACCTGGCAAGTTCTATTCACTCCATCAGACCTTTGAGAAGGAGACAAGTCCAGCAGGGAGGAGGAACTTACCAGGGCAGAGGAACCATCTTGAAGGCTCTTTAAGGAGAATGTATCCATGCACATCTGCACACGTGGAATTTGTTTTCAGATCAATGATCATCCTCACAAAATATTTTTCCCAAGTTCCATTCTGCAGCTGCTTAGCATAGCTGGTGTCTGAGGGTTTTTTCCTTTCAATGGTAATTATGTTTCCTGCAAGCAAGAAGGAAAAATTGAAGCTCGAAGTTACTACAGCATGATCCCAGCTGATCATTGCTGTTAGTGAATTTGATGCATGAAAGTTGTGGGTCATTTCAGCTAAATTCAGCTGTTTGGCACCAGAAGTCCAGAAAAACAGCTTAAGCTTACACACCTGCTATATCGAAATGCTACGCAATGGCTATTTCCAGAAAAAAAATAATCTGCTTGGAACCATATCCTGGAGGGATGCAAAAGTGTGTTGAGCTGCTTATTTCTTTTTACTGGAGATAAAGAAAAAATCTGAATGATGAGTGTGGGCTTGGATGACTAAATCAGCAGTTACAGGCAATTCCAGCCTGAATGCTGGTAACACAGAGAATATTTGCATTAAAACTAAAGCAGTGATTTTTAATTTAGGATTTCTGCTTTTCTCTTCACCCCTCCAGCAGGTCAGGACAGGCGTTGTGGGGAGCAGCAAGGCTCAGAAATGCAGTCATGCTCCCTAGCCTGGGCACACAGGGATGTTGTGTGGGATGGCTATTCCCCAGGAAAGAGCAGCAGCTGTTGAGGCTGCCTCTGAGGACAGTGTTGGGAAATAAATACAGAAGGAAGATTCTGCTGCAACATGACAATTCGTCTCCCCACGCAACATGATGCTGCAAGAGAGGCTATGAGAGGGACACCGGGGTCATTCCAGAACTGCAATCAGTTTGCAGCATGTTAATAAGCCAGGAAACAAAGGCAGATCCCTGCTGCCCAGGGACCTGCAAGGTCGGATGCTGCCAGGCTTCCTGGCAAAGCAATTTGCTGTAATGCACTGGTGTGGTCTCAGAGAAACACGAACAGGGATGATGCTGGAAGCAGTGGGAGAGGAGGGTTGGTGGAGAAGAGCCCTGGGAGGTGCTGTGGCAGGGCCGGCTGCTGCTGTGCTTCCACAGCAACATGGACACACAGCTCAATCCAGGGATGCACAGCTCAGCCCAGGGATGTACAGCTCAATCCAGGGATGCACAGCTCAGCCCAGGGAAGCACAGCTCAGCCCAGGGATGCACAGCTCAGCCCAGGGATGCACAGCTCAATCCAGGGATGTGCAGCTCAGCCCAGGGATGTACAGCTCAGCTCAGGGATGTACAGCTCAGCTCAGGGATGTACAGCTCAGCTCAGGGATGTACAGCTCAGCTCAGGGATGTACAGCTCAGCTCAGGGATGTACAGCTCAGCTCAGGGATGTACAGCTCAGCTCAGGGATGTACAGCTCAGCTCAGGGATGTACAGCTCAGCTCAGGGATGTACAGCTCAGCTCAGGGATGTACAGCTCAGCTCAGGGATGTACAGCTCAGCTCAGGGATGTACAGCTCAGCTCAGGGATGTACAGCTCAGCTCAGGGATGTACAGCTCAGCTCAGGGATGTACAGCTCAGCTCAGGGATGTACAGCTCAGCTCAGGGATGTACAGCTCAGCTCAGGGATGTACAGCTCAGCTCAGGGATGTACAGCTCAGCTCAGGGATGTACAGCTCAGCTCAGGGATGTACAGCTCAGCTCAGGGATGTACAGCTCAGCTCAGGGATGTACAGCTCAGCTCAGGGATGTACAGCTCAGCTCAGGGATGTACAGCTCAGCTCAGGGATGTACAGCTCAGCTCAGGGATGTACAGCTCAGCTCAGGGATGTACAGCTCAGCTCAGGGATGTACAGCTCAGCTCAGGGATGTACAGCTCAGCTCAGGGATGTACAGCTCAGCTCAGGGATGTACAGCTCAGCTCAGGGATGTACAGCTCAGCTCAGGGATGTACAGCTCAGCTCAGGGATGTACAGCTCAGCTCAGGGATGTACAGCTCAGCTCAGGGATGTACAGCTCAGCTCAGGGATGTACAGCTCAGCTCAGGGATGTACAGCTCAGCTCAGGGATGTACAGCTCAGCTCAGGGATGTACAGCTCAGCTCAGGGATGTACAGCTCAGCTCAGGGATGTACAGCTCAGCTCAGGGATGTACAGCTCAGCTCAGGGATGTACAGCTCAGCTCAGGGATGTACAGCTCAGCTCAGGGATGTACAGCTCAGCTCAGGGATGTACAGCTCAGCTCAGGGATGTACAGCTCAGCTCAGGGATGTACAGCTCAGCTCAGGGATGTACAGCTCTGCCCGGGGATGCACAGCTCAGCGCAGGGATGCACAGCTCAGCCCAGGGGTGCAGAGCTCAGCTCAGGGATGCACAGCTCAGCTCAGGGACGCACAGCTCGACCCAGGAACGCACAGCTTGGCCCAGGTACAGCTCAGCCCAGGGATGCTCGGCTCAGAGCAGAATGGGCACAAAGATAGAGGAGAGCAGAGAGCCGCACTAACACTTCTGCAAACAACCACTGCCCCTTGGACAAACCAGCACAAATTTGTTCACGAAATAGGGCAGAGAAGGAGCAAAAGCAGCCCAAAAACCTAAGGATTCCCCTTGCAGCAATAAAGCGTGAAGGAAGGACGGCGCCTCTTTTCCCACCCCAGCCTGGAGCTCAGGCAGCAGTTCCCCTCCCGCACCACGGCCCCGGCCCCGCGGTCCCCTCCACGCGGGGAATTGTCGCCGAGCCGCGGGGATGTGCGGTGCCGGTCCTGGCGGGGCCGGAGCGGCCCGGCCCGGCCGGTGCCCGCGGCTGCGGCTCGGGCAGGGCAGGCAGCCAGCGGGATATATTTAGCAACAGCAACCAAACAGGCAGCGGGATCAGCTGACTGAGGCAGGGAGCTGGCGCATGGGTTAGTGTTAGACAGCACAGCTCCGTGCTGGAACGGGGAGGAGGGCGCGGGCCAGAGCCAGAGCGCAGCCGGGGGAGACGACAGCCGGCCGAGCCCGAGGTAAGGGGAGGGGGGCCGGCCAAGGGGGTCGCCAGGGATATCGGGGTGCTGGTAGCCAGGGATGCTCAAGGCGTGGCGGAGGGGAAGCTGCGGGGCAGGGCTCCTGCTCGCCGGGGGCTGCAGGTGACGGGCGGTGACCTCGGCCGTGCCAGCGCCGTGCTGCCAGGGCGGAGGGGATGGCACCCGGGCGGGACCGATCCACCCCACCGTCGGAAGAGTTCTACTGCAAATAGGTGATTCCGTTTCCTTCCGGAGGAAGGGCGTGTTGGCAGGACTTGGTTGCTGATTAGCGCTGTTGTGATTTCACACGACATGCCCGCGCCCCGAACCTGGAGCATCCGGCCGCTCTCGGTGCCGGGCCCAGCCTCTGACACTGCCGAGCTCGGGCACGGGTGGGAGGGGAGGAAGGCAAAGGAACGAGCCTTTTCCTTAAGGCTCAAAGACAGGAGAGAAACAGAGCAGGCAGGGAAAAGGATAATAAAAAGGCCCTAGGGTTTAAAACAAGCACCTCCTGCTCTCAGGCCAGCAAATCCCAGCTTGGCTGGCTGTACCAGTAGCACCTGAGAAAAACCAGTAAGGGCCAGCAGCAGCCTGGGGAGGGATGGGCACCCAGCGAGCTCTACCCTGGGCTCGGCACGAGCTGCTCATTTGTGCTCCGTGTGTGATCTGCAGCTTTGCAGGGAGGTTCAACAAAGCCAGATTTTTTTTCCAGCAATGACAAGCAAGGCATTAAAATAGCTACCAAAGCAGTTTTGTGTTTAATCACACAACAAAGCTATATTGTGTCTGCAGATTAGTCACATACAAATTTCACTGGGGGAAAGCAGTAAAAAAAAAAAAAAAAATCCAGGCTATATGGTCATTTCTGCCAGAAGGGGAGATAAGCAAAGCACAGGGGGGAGTGTTTGGAGAAAAAAAAAAAAATCAGTACAGTTAGAAAACACTGCAGCACAGAATATACTGAAATATTTGTAATTCAATATATTTAACAGAGTAGTGGGAGAATTTTGATGGAAATCCATCCTAAAAGGAATTGAGAACAACTATTTGAATATTAAGGACATGAATTAAATCCATTTGACTCTATGTAAGCACTCAGGGGAGGATCTATCTCTCCATAACTACGTTTGTGAACCACTGGCACAGACAAAAGTGACCCTGTACGTTCTCACCTACAGCTTCTAGAAGAGACCACTGTAATGTTGCTTTACTTACGTGGAGCTCCCCACAGGGACAGGGCAGCTCCTCTCCTGTCGGGTTCAGCTCCTGCCTGCTTGGACAAAGGGTGAAGTCAGAGCCCTGTCACAGTGAATAGACATGGAACACTAAATAAGGAGAGTAATTTATGCCTTGCTGTACTACAGGGGCAGTGAGCTCACGCCCCTGCCCCACACTTCTCCCGCTGTGCTCCTTTGCGTTGCTTCAGGAGGGAGCACCACTGCTGATCTCCTTAATGAACCTTTTATTTACTGCCACATTTAATGACTTGGCTTCTTTGGTACATTTACGAAGCCCTTTATGAAACCATGGATATAAAAGTACTGCCAGCAAACTTCTAAAAGGCAGATTTTGTTACCAGCCCTGTTTTCCACGAGAAGGCATGAGGTGGCTCAGGTAGAAACAAGCCCAGGGTTTCTTTACCACAGCAGGTTTTCCCACGCTGATCATGTCTGCTCTGTTCTCTGCAGCCATGGCACCCCGGATCAGACTGAGCCTTTCAAAGCCTCTCCCAACCATACGGGAAACCCACGAGGAAGCCATGGAAGATCCAAGCAGCCACCCAAAGCGCCCTGGAAGCGCCGCTGCCGGCCCGGATTCGTACTCCAGCGACGACTACATCCAGTCCATCTGCCACCTCGCCAGACCCACCTTCCCTGCCCTTCTGGAGAGCAGGAGGAAGGGTCAGGACAGGAAGACCCTGAAGACCCTTGAAGACGTGTCATGTTCTCCACCCCTCGTGGGGACACAGCAGGAAAGGTCAAAATGTAAATTGACCAATTTCATCTCGAATGTGGTGCCACTGGGAAAAGTCCCACGTGCAGAAACCGGCTTTTGGTCCAGAGAGGACCCCCTGGAACAAATCTACACCAATGCAGGAAATCTTTGCTCCTCCAAGGCTTCTTCCAATGGTGAAAGTACCAGCACTGGTTACTCATGGTGCAACTCTTCTACCCCAAATGGTGACCTTCATCCTGCAAACCTGGAAGAAAAAAATACAGGGAAAAGCAGTTTTCCACAAGTGTTCAGTTTTCCAAGGCTTCCCTCCCCAAGACCAGTTCAGAAAGAAGCAGTATGCTCAGAGCTGAGGTATCTCAGAAGGGATGAGGGAACGGTTTTAGGGAGTAACCACAGTCAGAAAGAAAATGGCCCCGTGTCCATTAACACTGAAGAGCTATTGGCACCCTCAGCCAGAGGGAAGCTGGTAGGAAACCCAGCCCTGCCCTGCTCTGTAAGAAGGCAGAGTTTGTTCAATACAGCAGGCATGGATGGAAAAGAAGGGAGAGAAACTTCTCACTGTGACAAAAATGTCGTGGGTGATGTCCCCGCTAAGCAGAGATACTTCGAGTCTTTCCAGGTACCTAAAAAAGCCACCATCCATAACTGGATTTCAGAGCACAGATGCATCTGGAAAGAAGCAAAGATAAGAGCTTGTTTGCTTCCAGCCATTGCTGAAGTGTGAAGAAGTAGCTGCTTAGAATAATTTTATTCACGAGATAAAACCACCCTGTGCTCTAGCAGCTCTCCCTGGAGTCCTCACACAGAAACATGGCTTGAACATGCATGCGAGTCAGGCAGACTCTTGTGATCCATCATATCCCTCATCCGTGGGCAAAGGGACAATTCAGAGCCTCATCTGCTAAGGAAACAGCAATCAGTTTTCATTTTAGAAAGGCAACAGTTCATAAAGCATCTCCTCCCACCTACTGCCTAGAACTGCCCTGAGCATGAAGAAAAGCTGGAGAGAGCTGGAGAGAACACAAATCCCATCTGTGCTGGAGAAGAAGTGGGAACACTGCAATACCAGTGTTTTCCAGCCAATACCAAGCAGCCAGGTGTTGCTCACACTTGGGTACAGTTATTCCAGAAGGAACCCTTTGCCCAAGGCTCGGACAGTACGAAATGCACTCTCTCTGACACACATTTACTGGGAGACCCATCATAGATCCCTGCCTCAGCACCAGGATCCCACTGGAGAGGTCATCCACTAGAGCAGTAGAAGTCTTTTAAGAGGATTTTCTGGAGGGCAATATGGAGAATATCACAACTCCTTGGGTGGGGATTTTCCTGGTGCTTACCCTGGCACAACTCTGTTCCCTTTACTCCTGGACTTACCCCTGGCAGGAGGAGAGCTGGGAGCCCTGGTGGGCATTGCCATGCCAGTGCTGTGATTGTTCTGGAGGCAGCTGTAAGGAAGCAGGCACCGTGCTGGACTCTGCCAGGCTGCACACCACGGGACTGGCTGCCCAGGAGCCCTCCCAGAGCTCTGCAGGCTCAGAGGAGCAGCCTTGGCTGAGGGGCAGCCTAGGGATGCTGGGCTGGTGCTCACAGAACCTGAATGTAAAATAGTAACTGGTGTTTCCCTTCATATCTGTGCTTCTGCATTCTCACCTAGCTGACCTTGCTGATGATGTTGATCAAGCTTTGCTTCGTGCTGCGAGACTGAAACATGGAAAAAACAAATGTGCATGTTCCAACCATCCAGCACGTGACATGGACAAACAATTCATGTTGGTGTTAGTGCTACATGGGGTGTCTGTAGGACGAGAAGCATTCCCACAAGGCTGGGAGGTCCTGACATGGGGCCATGGGCACGTGCCCAGGCCATCCCTCGCTGCCACACAGAGACTTCTCCCTCCAGAGAAGCTGTCATTGGCACTTTCTCCTGCACTCAGAGCGACTTCACCCACCTGTGTCTGGTGCCACACTCTCCACAGCCAGGCAGGAGAAACAGCTGAGAAAACTGCAAAGCAATACCAGCCTAATTATTGCTACTACTAGGAATAAATGTTTTGGCACAGCAGAGAGCAGAGGGACCAGGCTGTTTGCTTAGCAGCAGCTAAGACAAGAAACAGCATTGGAAAGCTGCAATTATAAAAATGCTCACAAGTGATTTCCAAACCACCCTCAAGCAGATGAAATGAAAAGGCAGCTTCTACTCAGTACCAAAATGAGTGTAAATATGCTCAAGGATCAAAAGGTGAGAGTGTTTGAGCTTCTCATCCTCACATCTCTTACCTCAAATATTTTTTTCTCCTGTTGAAACTCGTTAGTGCTATGGAGCTGAGCTGCTTCTCAGCTCTGTTTTTGAACTAACCACACAGCAAGAACAAAAGTGAAGGTGGCTCCAGCATTCATTAAAGTTGATGGAGAAAGTTGGACCCGGGAGGTCCCAGCCTGCTCTGCCTCCTCCACACCTGTCCCTCCCTTCTCAGGTAAATGCTGGGGTTTAAGTGATGCTTGTCCTCACTGCTCTGCTGTCATTTAAATTTCTCTCCATGTGAATATTTATGAGTCTAATGCCTAAAAAGTCTTGTGCCAACTGCATGTATCACTGCTTTTGACAGAGGAAACAAATAAAATCCTTCCATCCAGTTGTTGTTTCCATTGTGCATTCCACAGGGGATTATTTTTAGTGCTGGGCTGGTCCGCAGCACATGGGTTGTGACTTGCCATGTGAACAACTTCTCAGTCTACCAGGCCTTCACACCTCACCCCTTCAGCAGCTGCTGTCCAGGACTGTGATTCCTTCTCAGCTGCCATGCAATCCTGCAAGTCTCTACACCCCTGAAACCCATCACCTTTTCTCTCCAGAGCAAAGAGACACAGGAGCAGATGAGAGCTGCAACTCAGGACACACTGGGAAAAGCTGGCTCAGAGCTGGGGGGCTTTGCAAACACAGTGTTAGTTCCAGGTTTGCTCATCAGCAGCTGCTGTGTGCCCATGGAGCAGCAGGAGTTTGGAGTTAGGGTGCAGCCAGGTTTGGAGCAATGAAGCTTTGGAGTGAACTGGCTCTTTCTTGAGCCATACTTTTTCTTTAGTGAAAACTGAGGTTCTACTCAAGCAGCTGAGTTTTGCAAGAGGAGCCAAAGCTGCTGGGGTGTAGCAAAGATGGGGGCAAAGAGGCAAAGGCAAATGAGGGTCATAGGAATGGCAAGGCAGGGGAGGGAGGAGGGAAATGTGGGGCTGGTGGTGTCAGTGGGTGAGCAGGGCAGCTCCCAGCAGGAGGGGGATGCTGGGTGCCAGGGCTGGGAGCCCCAGGCTGAGGAATTGCAGCTGTGCAGTAAAAGCTGTGACAGGTAAGAAAAGAAAACCTGGTTTAACACAGGACAGAGGCAGCAGACAGGGGCTGTTGTTTCTATTCAGGTTCCATTAAATCCTGTTTTGAAAAGCACAGTCCTCACCTTCTTCACCATCAGCTCTGTTGGAAATGAGCATGTTGTGCTTGTGAAATCACTGCACAATTAAATATGCACCAGCTCTCTGGATAAGGCAGTTTTGCAGCTGTTTAACATCACCCACCTGCTGCAGATGCACTTTGGGCTGGTTCAGGGAGGGGATGGGGATTGGGGCAGCCTTGTCACTGCCGTGTCACAGCCTCTCTGACCCCCAGCTGCCGAGGGAGCCTGCAGTCCTACCAAAGGAAAAAAAAAGGGATGCTGTTGGGTGGGATAACGTGGCCTGGAGTTACACAGCACTTTTCTGCCTGTTCACCCCATGGATGCACACCTGGGCCGTCAGAAAATGCTCCCCCTCTTTCCCTCTCTGCAGAACAGCCCCTGAGGAATCACTGGTTAGGATAAGCCTGCAGAAGTTGCTGCCTGTTCAGAAGTGCTTCCAGACAAGAAAGAAAACCTTATCTAGGAATTTAGGTCACAGAGAGAGATAAAAGCCGTGCTGCTTCCGTGGCCAATCTCATGGCAGGCTCTGCATTTGAAGTCACTGGCAGAAAAATCTCATTTATTGAGATCAACAGAACTGCCAAAGGGATTTGGATTAATTTGAATGGGGAATTGGTATCCAAATCCCACCGACAGCTTTCAGTCTCAGACTTCACATCCAGTTCACAGCAAACTGTGAGCTAACATGCAATTTTGCTTGCATGATCAGGCAGCCTCTCCCTGCTGCAAGCAGTAAATGCATTTGGACACAGAAAATCATGACCGGAATTTACAAACCAGGGATGGTGAGGCAGAAAGAAAACTGTCCCACTCTTTAGTCAGATTCTTATATTTTAAATGACAAAGATACCCATCAGCTGAAACCAAAGGCAGGGAAGCAGCAGCTCCACGAGCCTCTGTCTGGTGATCAGACCCGAGCAGTGCAGGAGCTGCTCAGAAACTCCTGCAGCAGCCACAGCACAGAGAGCCTCGCCCACACCAGGAGAGCATTTCTGTGCCCACACGGACAGCCAGCAAGAGAGATCTTGATAAGAAACTAAAATATCAGCTGGTGCAGCATGATTACAGACAGGAATATGCCATGAATGGGGCTCTCTCAGCCAGGGATTGTAATGGCAGAGACAAGGGGGAGCAGATCCAAGGGCTGCTCACGGATAGGGAGATGCAGGAGGGGTAGGAGCAAGGTTAGCAAAATCAGTTTCTAAAAAGGTCTTTAACTCTGAAGTTAAGATTAAAGCAGCTATTTTTGATTTAAGAAAAAAAATCCAAACTTAAAGCTCCAAGGAAAACTTAAGGCTCCCACCTTTTGAGGAGATCAGACCTGAGCCCGAGGCAAAAGCCAGGCTGCCTCAGCTGAAAGCAGGGGCTTTGTGGGTGGTGCTTCAGGCTTTCCCCCTGCCCTGAAGTGCCTGCATTTGGGCCTAATTGCTCATTGAGGGCATATTTTAATTAACTTTGAGCCTTCCTAAGTGGAGACTGATTTCATTTTTCGTGGTGCAGAATGAAGTTAAACTGCATTTAGTGACTAAGCAGGAATCCCTTAGCTTTGAATGAAGCTTTGACTGAACCACCAGCAATGTGATTAATGGCAGAGGGTTTTGTATTTTCCATTTGCAGCTGTAACCACGGGCAGAAGAGAGCTCTGAAATGATGGCTGAAAGCTTTTCTCCTTGTGTTTGAAGAGCCAGAGCATTCAGGCTCAGCTCTCTGCCTTGCTCACCAGAGCCCATGTGTGTTTCTGTGGCTGGCACCACTTTTTTGGGCCACAGTTGACAGCAGGGCTGACCCCTGAAGCACATCATGGGCTTGTGGCCTTTCCCCATGCTCAGGGATTCTCACGTATAATCTAATTTGCTTGACACGAGCTGATGCAAAATACATGTTGTGTAAATAGGGAGATATTGTTCCTGGTAATTGCAGCCTTCCTGGAATTAATGGTCCCAGAGGCAACGTTTCCTAGGACTGTTGTGAAGAGCTGTAGAAAAACTGGGAATTTTTAGAATACCAGCTTGTTGCTACATAAAGTTTGACCAAATGCCATTTAAATCAAAGGGAGCCTTTAAGTGCTTTGGAATGGGCTTGTAATGGGCTTGTAATGGGAACAATTTTCTGCTGCGTTTAAAGCACAGATTTCTAATAGCAGCTGATGAGGAAAATCAAATTATTCGTTTATTTATTTGTGTGTATTACCATTGTATCAACTGTTTCTTGCCTTTGCTTTTAAATTAACCTAGTTGAAAGCCCATCAGGCTGCTGTGAGCTTAGCAAAAACCGTGTGTAAACCACGAGGCTTTATCTGCCTGTGCCTCTCACACCTGCAGTGGCTTTGTCCCTCGGGATCAGCAAAGCCCAGCTCTGCAGGGAGGGTGGTCACTCACCCTGAGAGCAGAAGGAGCCGGCAGGGACACTGCCACATCTCATCTGGCAGCACCATGTGACATTTGCAAGTCAGCTGTGCTCAGCTGAATGTTTTGTTATTTTTTCCTGGATGGCAAATATGTGGGAGAGAAAATGGTTTATAGCAGAGGTTCTGGGCTGCTCTCTAAAACTCTCTGAAAGGAGGCTGTAGCCAGGCAGGGGTTGGTCTCTCCTCCCAGGTAACAAGTGGCAGGACCAGAGGAAATGGCCTCAGGTTGTGCCAGGAGAGGTTTAGATTAGATATTGGTAAGAATTTCTGGATGGGTTGTCAAGCCCTGGAACAGGCTGCCGAGGGAAATGGTGGAAGCACTGTCCTGGAAGTGTTCAAAAAACACGCAGATGTAGCACTTGGGAACATGGCTTAGCAGTGGTTTGGTGGTGCTGCACTGAAGTCAATGATCTTAGAGGGTTCTTCCAGCCTTAATTATTCTATTTCATGTTTTTATATCTTTCCAACTCAGTCAGTGAGCACTGGCTGAGCTACACCAGCTCAGCTGCAGAACAGGGAGGTGCCACATCTCAAGTGTCCAGGCTCCAAAGCAATTACACAAGAAACACCAAATTTGCTCCAGATGTTCTTCACATTCCCCCTCAGGTCATGCTACAGAAGCATCAAAAACTGCACAGAATCAATGGTGACGTTGGCTCACAAATGCCCTTCATGGTTTAGCAGCACCAGCCTCCCACCAGGCCCTGTGCAGCTGGGGGCTGTGTAAATGCACAGTGGCCATCCTTGACTTGCTGAGCCACGCCAGCCTCATTAGTGGGATGAGCTGGGAGCTTCAGACTGAGGTTGATTTGCACCAAGAGCAAAGGAAAGTGCACATGGTCCTTGCTCACAGCAGAGCCAGCTGTGGAGAACACTGAAAAATCCACCTGTTTTTAGGGGAAGCAAATACAAGCACAGGCCACTCATGCCCAGTTTTGAATCCAGAACCATCCAGGTCCTACTCCAGGCCCCAGTTTAGGACAGATGGGTGTCTAACAACTGGCACCGTTTGCAGGTGAGAAGAGTTTGGTGGTACAGATATTGCAGGTGAGTTCCTGGTCCCCCAGAAGAGCTGGTAGGGATGGGCTGCAGAGGCTTCAGCTGGGACTCTGGTCACTCCCAGCACTTTCCAAAACATCACAGCACCTGTCCCTTCAGGCACTACGGGGTGACACAAAGCACAGCCAAGCTGTGGTGACATTTGAGCTGCTCTGTCAACTCTCAGCTTTCTTCCAGGTGTGGTGGGGTGTGAGGCATCCCCAGCCCTCGAGGGATGGTGACATCCCTGCCTCAGATGCCAAATTCTGGGTTGGCCCTGCATGCTGCCTCTGCTCAAACCTGGTTTGCTGGAAGAAGGGCACACAGACAGAAAACAAGACAGCCTCCTTGCTGTGCAGGGTCAGCTCCTGGAATTAATTGCTGCAGGATGTCAACAAGATAAAATTCAGTGGGATTCAAGAGAGGATTAGACAGTCCTGTGATCAGGAACATTTGTGCAATGCTAACTGGGTCAAAGAAATACAAGAGAAATTAAGCGTTGTGCTTCCCTGAAGGGCTGAGCTGGTACCAGCTGGATTTAGAACAGATTCCTCCCCACCTCCCTTTCCCAGTCTTTTTATAGTAACAAGCAAATAGCAGGATCTATTGCAAAGTGTCTTCTCTTCCCTTAGAATAATAAAGTGTTGCCTGCTCTAGGAAGTCCTCGAGACCAAAGTGACAAGTGATCCATGCTACAGCGCTCAGCAAAACTCTCTCCTTGTCATTTTAAAGGCAGAAAAGGAAAGTTTCCTTTCTCTGCTGCCTCTAAGCTTCAGATCAACAATTTCTCAAGAACAGAATGAACTGCAAAATAAACTGGCTGCAGATGAGCTGCTTGTGTCTCCACCCTGAAACCCTTTTCTAAGCATAATTAACCAAATTAATTATATAACTGTACAATAGCGTTAACCAGAAAAACATGTGGGGTAAATAGCTGAATCCAAGAGCCAACAGTGGTATTACAGGAAAGTGTCGGGGGGATACTGGGAGTGATGGTTTCTACCACCAAAGGGAGCAGAAGAGATTGGGTCTTGCAACAAGGAAGAAAAGGAGCAAAATCCTCATGATTTTGGAACAGAGTTCACTCTCCAGGTTGGCAGACACTGCACCAGGTGCTCCAAGGTGGGAGCTGCCATGGAGGTAGAAGGTGGGGGTTGGGGCACCCAATATAACCTTTTCCAGGATTTTGTTTTTCAGTAGGAAGATGCTGACAAACATCCATAATCTCTGCACATTTTTCTGACACACAAAAGCGCTGCTGGCACAACTGGCCAGAAGGCACAAGGCACTGCATGTGACAGCAAGGGCAGTGCAGCTGCTCCGAGCACATCGGTTCACTCATTAAATTCCACTGTCTTCAACAACAGGGTTCTGAGAGAAAAGTCTCGCCGAGGTTAATGCTGGCAACAGAAAATTACCAGGTGATTTCAGACAGCAATCTTTGGATTCTGTGCCCAAAGACGAAGCTTCCTTCCTACAGTTCATTGCAAAGGATACAGTATACAAAGGAAAACATGTCAGCATTTAAATATCACCCCATTAGGCTTGGCAAAATTTGTGATGCCCATTGTATTCAAAATTTTCACAGTATCATAGAATGGTTTGGACCTTAAAGATCATTTTGTTCCAACCCCCTGCAGTGGGCAGGGACACCTTCCACTAGCCCAGGTTGCTCCAAGCCCCATCCAGCCTTGACCTTGAATATTTCCAAAGATGGGGCAGTCACAGCTTCTCTGGGCAACCTGTGCCAGGGCCTCACAAGGAAGAACTTCTTCCTAATGCCCAATCTAACCCTGCCCTCTGTCAGCTTGAAGCCACTCATTTTTGTATTTGTTGCCAAAATTGAAAAAGAAACAAACCCTCCCCAAACCACCCCACCATATTTTGTTGCATCTAACACTAATTCTAGCAATTTAATTTCAAAAGGAAATTCAGAATGTTTTTATTGTTTCTCTTTTCCTTGTTCTTCCAGGAATAGCAATGGTTAATGTGGCCTGTCCCACTTTGTCAGACTGCGAGACCTGTAGGGGCTGTGAGGTCCCAGCTATCAAACCAAACTGTAATTAGCCTTTATTAGAATTCTTTCCTTTCTCACCAACAGCGTCAAGCACCACGTTTACATGGTAGTTTGTCACGTTTGTTTTTTTTTAGGGAAGTGTTTTTTGCTTGGACCATGGACCACATTAAAACAGTTGGACTGTTAGATTTTACTGCTCCTGGTACAAGCACTCACATCCTGACCCACACGAGCTCCCAAGGTCTCTCAGCTCCATTGTGCTTCAACAGACAACAGACTTAGGTATCTTTATGGATCAGGGCCTTTGCAGATATATTTAAGAAGTCATTGCTCTCATAACCTTGTACAGAGTGTTCCAGGCCAGCAGTACAGTACTTTAAAAATCACTATGAAAACAAAGCACAGCACCACACGCATTCCTTTTTCTGGGGACAGGAGGGAACCAAGCCACCTGACAGACTGAAGGCTCATCCTGCTGTGGAGAGGAACTCCAGGCAGGACAAGGCCATGGCTCTGTACCCTCCTCAGACCGTTTGATCTGCCTGAATGCAGAGTAGTTTTACCCTTTCTGAAGTCCCCCAGCTCATGGAATGAGATTCTCACCTGCAGGACAAGAGGGGATGGAACCAAGCCCAGAGTCTGAGCTGGGGACTGCAGGTGTGACCTGCTCCACCACCCAGACACTCAGGACCTTCAGCAAGTTCCTGGCTTTTGGAGTTATTTCTGCTTTCTGTAGAATGGGAATCATTCCTACTTCGGGGAAGAAGATTTGTAAGATTAGCCAAACATAGAAGAAAAAACTAATTCTATAGAAACAGAGTTTTCAGAGCCAGCAAAGAATCACAAAGGTAAAAGAGGAACATGTATTGCAGTGCCAGGTGGTTCTTTATTCATTTCACCAGTTCCTGCAGGACATGAGTAATACAGGGACAAATGTAAGGGAAAGGCTGGCTGACTCCTGAGGATGAGGTAACAAGTTGAAACTGCAGTTTTCACACCATCAAATTGAAAGCTTAATTAAATTGTACAGCCATGCCAGAGACTCGGCCCTGGACCCAGCAAAAATGCAAATTCAGTTCAGTGGAATGTGAATCCTGTGTTGGGTGCCACGGGTCAAACACTGCCCTCATGCCTGCAGGGCTTCGGGGGGTTAGGACAGGTCTCAGGGAAGAAGCCTGTTCCACATGCACGTGTGGTAACTTCATTTTTCTGTACTCCTGATCTTGTTTTCTCAGTGAAAGCTCAGTGGAGTCAATGGAAAATTTCCTGTTGGCTGTCTTGGGCCAAGACCCAAATTTCTACCTTTTGTTCATCTCCCTCTTCCCTCACTGGCCTGTGGATAAATGATTCCACCTGAGGGAGAAAATATTACACAGGGAACAACCCCTCCTGTAGTCTACTACCTCAACTTACACCAGAAATACTCCTAGTGTACTACCTGCAATCATTAGCAGGCACATCCCCAACTAAAACAGGGGTACAGCCTCTCAGAGGGCAGCTAAGGCACTAAAAACCCTCAGCTGCCTCACACACCGATTTAAAACACTGCAAAGGACATGAAAATACATAAATATGTGAAGTCAGAAACTGAAAATCCAGACCAGTTGAAAAGGATAAGCGTGTTTGGTTTGATTTTCTCTCACTGGGCAATGCATGTAGACTTTTTTCTGGGTTAGTTGTGATTCACTGGAGAATTGTCCAGCCATCATCCCAGCACTGCCAAGCCCACCCTGTCTCCAGGTGCCATGGATACACACCTTTAAAACCCCTGCAGGAACAGCCACTCCACCACTGCCCTGGGAAGCCTTTCCAATGCTTGACAACCCTTCCCATGAAGAAATTTTCTAGGCAAAGCCAATATCCAGCCTACACCTTTCCTGACAGACCATTTCTTGTCCTGTTGCTGGTTACCTGGGAGAAGAGACCAACCCCCACCTGGCTTCAGCCTCCTTCCAGAGGAGTGGGATGTTGTCGAGTGGGATGAGGCTTCCCCTGGAGCTCAGTTTTCAGAGATATTAACCAAGGCAAATATTCAGTATATCTCCATTGGTTCCCTTTGCACAGTAACCCGTAATTCACATTTCTGAGACTGCAGCAGCTGCTCTGTGGCTGGCAGCACATGCACCCCGTGACCCAGGTGGGTGCACAAGTGTAGCAAGGACTTGGCTCCCAGCACCCCACACCACGCTGGCCATGAAACACTCACAAGCCACTGGAGCCTGGCACCTTCCCAGAGCCCAGGAAACTGCAGAGAAAACTTAAACTAGGAGAAAAAAGGTGTAGCCTCATCAAGTGACTGACGTGTTACTTCAATCTCTGTGGTCACTAAAACCCAGGAGGAGGGTATGTATGTTTTTATTTTCTGTAGCGTGTGCTTTTTTACAATAAACATCTAGCATTTTTAAAATAAATCAGTACTGTCCACTGATATACCAGGAAGATTTAACCAAAATATACTGTCTAGTCTTTTAAAAACTGATAATCTGCAAGAACATTAGGCTTATTTTGGAATAAGAAAATACTGAAGTGTACCAAAGATCCCTATAATTAGCTTAATTAGATTTACTGCTTTCCACAGAGAGTAAGGGAACATTTAGAAAGCGAACAATTACTGCCGTTGTGTTAGGAAGGGAGGATGAAAAGCAAGAAAATAACCAGAACACTCACCTTTAGTGAAGTATGGCTTTTCCCAAAAGGTCACTCCATGTACTTGGTGTAGTCTTGTCCTTTCCACTTACCTTTTTCTGTTTCTCCTCCTTTCCTCCTTCTCTTTGGGCTCAATTCCACAGGTTTTACGGTTCTTCTGCTTCACCAGTGCCAGTAGAACAGACAAGCCACACAATCAGCTGCTCAGATTTGGGAAATTCTCATCCTAGAAGGCCCAAATCCAACTTTTTTCTATCACTGGAGAGCCAGCGGACTCAGGGTATGAAGGACCAGTTATCAGAGTCTGTCCAGAGAGATTGTAGAGTCAATTCTATTAAAATAGCTGCAGTTATTTTACTGCACGTTAAGGAAAGACAAGATTTCTTTGACCTGGCTGAGGATGACAGGACACAAGCTCAGCTCAGTCCTTTGCCTTTGAGGGAGAGATGCTGTTTTCTCTGTACACTCTCTGACAAGGACACTGGCCTCCCTGGTAATTTTGGCAGTTTCCCTACAAACAGCTCTCCCCATACTTACAGGGCAGGTTTGCAGATACTATTTAAGAGCTCGTGAACTCCAGTCTGGAACCCTGTAACAACTGTTCTCATCTGAAAACATAACATTAAGTAGATTAAGGCAGCAAGGGAAGGCCCTAGTGAATCATTTTGTCACTGAGGAACAAGTAGGTCCTTTTCATTCCCATCATGACAGCTAGATTTATAAATCCAGTATTAATTGGCATGGATGTTACCAAACCAACTGCTGCCACTAGAAAAGGTTCATCCCTACGCCTGAATTTCCACAAATATTCTTAAGAATAATTCTACAAGCCACACGTTGTGCATGGCACTGAAATAGGTTCAGGCTGTGTGCAGCTGAAGTCTGTGTTTCCCACACCATCTAGTGGCAATCCTGCAAATGTGATGGGAATTAACATCTCACCCACGAGACAAAACCAGAGATCATTGCTAGGCCTGCAGTGGACCCATCACACTGCTGGGGACTTTGAGCTGCTTCAGGACAGCACATTTTAAACCTACAAACACACTGAACATGCTGGGGCCTATGGTAATTATGGGAATGCTGAACTAGATCATTTATTTCATAGCAAAGCAACATAGTGAACATGGGCTCTGAGGAGGGCAGTGGTGCCAGGAGAGGTCTTGGGTGCTTCAGTGCTCCACACACACTGCTCAGGTGTCCGATTGCTGCTGCCAGAGATGGGAACATCACAGCAGACGTGGTGAGGCTGCACCTACACAGACCCTGAGACAGAGGCACCCGCAGAGAAGGAACGAGGTACGAAAATACACCAAAGGCAAGAGTTTGCTGAATCTCATTCCTGAAAAAGAAGATGGGAGAAATCTTCACTTTGTTCCCCTCCCATAGTAAATTAATGGAGTATTTGAATCCCTTCCTGCTGTCGGACCCCAGGTCTCCTTTGCGCTTCTGGAGCAGGAAGAGGAAGGAAGGAGTGGGGTGTACAGGACTGAGACAGAACTGCCACTGCACAACTGACCTTAGACTGAGCTGCAAGGTCAGAGGATGGCCAGCTATGGAAACAAGGGTTGAGCTCTGAGTAAGTTTGGAGAGGGTTCTCCACAAGCTCTGCAGGCATTACTGATCATGCCTTCACTCTGCAATCCAAACCCAACTGACTGGAGCAGATTTTTGGTGTGCAGATCTAGAAAGTAACAGCAAATACAGCAAGATCTTTTTGGGATTATCAGGGTCCTTATGCTTCCATTATAGCCTTGACACACTTCACTCACTCTGGCTGTATGTGTAACTCTTGAGGAAGAGCTTTAGGAATAAAGTTAAAATATGAATTAGACTTCAAGAAGGTTTGAAACAGATACTGGATTTATTGGTCAGCTATGAGTAGGAAAATACATTGGTAAAGAAAAAGAAGACCCTGTATATAAATATAATACTAACTAGTTAAAATTTGACCAAGAAGAAAGTTCCACTGAAGAGAACAGTAAAAGCCCTTGTTTACCATCAGACCATATTCAGTTTCCCATTTATCTTATTGAAGAGCTGCCTATAGACAAATGCAACATTCTTTGAGCTTAGTGCAGATAATGTGCTGGTTTTTGTTACATGAATGGTAAACAAGAGTTAGTCCAGTGCATTACACATTATACAGAAGTACTGTGAATAAAGACTAAGATATTCTATTTTAGACACTACTTAAACATACCAAGACACTTAAGTGTTACAAATTTATGCAACCAAAAGAAAAGAATAGCAGTTAACATACTAAAAAATACTGTGTCCGGCTGGATGAGAAAGGCTTTGCTACTGAAGCGGTTAACTGAACTTTTCAAAGTTTTACAGTGTAATTAGTTTTCTTTTTCCCCCTCCCCCACAACGGTGTTGCAATTATTTTGTCTTTCATACAGGTTTTGCGTGGTTGAAAAGCAAAGCATAAGCTATTTTCTAAGCCTGCTCTAAAAAAAACACCAACCTTGAGAGATTTGCTGAAGTTACATCAAAGATGCACACAATGTTCTTAAAATCAGTTCAGTCAAATGCTAGCCAAATTTACCTTTAATTTAAAGCTGCTAAAAGGACAAAATAATTACAACACACACCAATTCATATGCTCTTTCCTCCCCTACTTGTGTTATGTTAAAAGCAGTAACTTGTGGTATTAGTCTTGTACTCTAAACAATTGCTTTAGTTAAAGGTGTAGTTCAATTTACACTTTCACACCCAGAATTCTTGGTAAATGTAAATAAAACTAGAAAAGATATGGCAGAGTGTACTTTAAGTGGAAAAAAGCCTGGTCTTACCTAAATAAATCCTTTCAACCCCAAGGATGTTCTGTGACTTTTGCTATATGTGCTTTTACAACAAGAACACTGAAGGTACATTATGGCAACACCCAAAACCACCTCGAATAAAAATATTGCAAATAACCATTTCATGTTAAAAACTATGAAGCAAACATTTTGATTTTGTGAAGACACGGTTTATTGCCTTATTCTATGTTATAGCTGGAAATTGAGACTTTTGAGTTAGATTTGTTTGACACAAGAATGTATTTTCTTTGAGAGATTGTTTGACAAAGTTTATCTCAGCTCTGTTTTGGTGCCATCTGGTCTTTCCCTATTTTCAAAACATTTCTCCTTCCTTCCTTCAGCCCCCGAGTAACAGCTGCAGTCCAGTTAAAACCCAGTGAAGTCAAAGGAGTGTCTTCAATGGATTCAGAGGGTTTTCAATCAGGACCTGATGGACTACTATAAAAGCTGGAGGAAATGGTTATTCAAATGGACCCTTAGACCATAAGGTGACTAAGCAGGAACAGTTGTGTCTCCAAAAGCACAAGGGGCCATATTTTCACATGCTGTCATAAATTCAAATATTTTTTAAGACTAAGCAATAGAGGAGAACACATACTGGATAAAGCTCAAACCTTTAGAATCTAACAAGTGCACTCAAGCTCCAGCATCTATTAAAGTAAATTATCCCCCTCTAAAAAAATACAAAATGAGTAAGTGCTTCCCTTCCCCTTCTGTAAAGCTTTCTGGACTCCTTACACAATCCAGATATCAGAAAAGAAAAATAGTTTGCTTAGTCTGACAAGCTAAATTGGCTCATCATTACTGGAAATTGTCATGATGTACATTACCAAGACATCATTAAGGAAACATGAGTAAAACACCTTTTATTCACACTTTACAAAAAAACCCCAAAAAACAAACAGAAAAAAAATAACACTACGCATTAAATCTACTACAGCAATACTACCAGCATTTCAATGTACTGATTATAAACTGGACATGTTTGGTGTTTTTACAACTAAAACCAAAACAAGATAACCCCAAGAGATCAGGTCCCAGACAAGGATTCAAGATCAAAATTCCTCGTATTGAAATTTTAAAATGTACATTTTACACATCCGAACTGTTTGTAATTTTTACTTTGAGCTTAAAACAGAACGGTTTGAGCACACTTGTGTGCTGACTACTTTTCAATAAAATTTTGAATCATTATTACCAATTCACTCTTATATATAAAAAAATTCACAATATTTAGAAAGTTTTCTCTTAATGCTCAGTGTCCTTTTGCTTCCCTGCCCGCAGCTGAAACAAAAGCTGTTTAAGACCAAGCTCTATCTCCATTATTAAATTTTATTTTTTTTTTACATTTGATGATTCAAGTTGTATTAGTTTAAGGAGATGATGAATTCTCCTTTTTAGGATACAAATAAACAAGTTAAACTTGTAAGCTGTTATATACTTGGCTTCATGACACAAATGGCACTGAGGGTACACTGTAACTTCGGTCTTGCTTGACACTTTAAAATAAGACTTGGTCACTTTAAAATATGATCTGAAGAATTGTCTTTGGGACCTGTATTGAAAATGCATTTATTTTACACTGCTTCATTAATAGAAAATGTAGGGCTAGGTTTTTATCTTCAAGGAATTATACTTTCAGAAACTGAGGAACACACAAACGAAAGAGAATCCACATGATAGTAACTCTTAGTGGGAAAAACGGCACTGTGCAATGACACTGAGAGAAGCAGTGCATGGGCATTAGAAGCTAGAAACTGTGTACCCATAACCTGAACATGTTCCAAAGTGTGATATTCAATGCTTCACAAAGGAAAAAAAGATGCCACAGCTTATACAAAAGTATCTTCATAAAATTTTCACAAGTGTTAACATTATTTAAAAAAATAAAAGAGGATGCACAGGATCTCTCTGCATGCACAGGCAGTGCTAGTTGAGAACAAATTTAAGCAGGCACAGTGGAGATAGGACAAATATTTAAAACAGAAATGAAGAAGCTGTACACAAGTATCCCTAGATTTTACTTCAGAAGTTAGAGATGAGAAAATATCTGAGTGTATACACATCAGCAATAACGTTTAATCCATACAGGTCTACTTATATTCACTGCTCAGCTTATCTGTTCTGTGAGAAGTCTATGCCTCTTTTTTTTTTTTTAATCAGAAATACAATGTATTTAATTATCTCTGTAAGATATTAAGATTTTACAGGTTTGGATTTTGAAAGCAACGTTCTCAATTGAACTTAAAAAGTAGTATAAAAGGGCTAACGAAACCCTAACAGTGCAAATCATTAGCAGAGAAAACCTGTGACAACCTCTTTTACACGCTGGCCTTTATAACACATGAAAACAGATAAAAATTTAGCCTTAGTTTACAATACAATCATTTTCCAAATCTGATTTTTCTTTTTTTTTTTTTAAAGTACAAAATCTCATAAATCAGGTTTTCTGTTGTTCATATACAATCAATAAAGGCTAAATTCAAATTCTATATTTTACAAACAAGTCTGAAAAAGGAGGGAGTGAAGTACGGAGAATGTTCTGTGGATGTTCCTACTGGCCTCAAAAAAGTAGTGCTACAGATAACTGTGCAAAGAGAATACACTGTATAACAATTCCCTATTTCAAGGCATGAAAATGTCACGTTGGAGAAAAGAAACAGGAAGGTTAATTGTAACGTATTAAAGAATGGTGCAAATGCACCAATCGCTGTGGAACAGTATACAAAGTATGTTGGGCTCAGAATTGTGTCTGTTGATAGCACCTGGCTTTTACTATGTCTTTAGCAAATAATTAGATTTAAGATTAAGATTATTAAGAAAAAAAATCCCTGTTGGCCATACCTCACTCCTCTATATTCAGATTTTACAATTGTACAAGTTAGATTGAGGTTGCCCTCTAAAATGTATTTGACTACCTCCTGCCAGGGAGATGGATTCCATTTACAGGAGGCAGGAAAGGCAGCAAAAGCTCCAGTTGTGCAAAAAGTGAGAAGTGGTCAGAAGGGATGAGCGGATGTGGACAACCACTTATATTGTTCTCTATTAACCAATGATGATCCAAAGGTCCAAGAATGCCAAGTATGTTTAGCTGAGGTTTAGAGTAGAAGATGTAATCAATAATACCCTAAAACAAGAGAGGAAAAAATATTATTGTTAGCAATTTATTCTTGTCCCAAGTTATTCTTCCAAACAAGAGGTGAGCTCAGTGTTACGAGTAATGAAATACCCCATTCCTTCTCTAAAGCACATCATCAATTTAGGAGATTTCTTCTTCCTATATCCCGTGGGATGCTCAATGTAGATTAGAACACAAAAGAAAAGGCAACCCTTTATCACTTCTGCTATGCTTCTGTGGGTTTCAATTTCCAACCTCCTACAGAGCTTCAAATCACATTTAGCTGATTTTAAAGAAGAAAAAATACATTTTTGTTTTCCCTGGGCAACAAAAAAAATGAGTTTTCCAGAAGCATGGATTATTTCCTTGCAGTTGACACTTTAAGTGCCCCTGTCATTTAGCTTGGAGTACTAAAACACAAACTCTTGCTGTTTACAGGGAAGGTTAAGAGAACCACAACTCTTGCAAAGCTATTGTAAGTTACTAAAAGGAATAAGATGGTTTCAAGGAGACTGAAGTGTTGGGCACTCTAGTTTGCTATGCTGTAAGTATAAACTTGGTGAACTTAGCTAACACAGAATAATTTATATAACAACTTCATAGAGCAAATCACATTAGTTACACTTGAAATGGAAAACTTTTCCAAAATATAAGCAAGTCCTTACCTTGAAGTCAAATGTGTAATTTGTATAAGGCATTAGACCATTCTCATAGGCACTCTTCAACTTGAAACCATGTGTAATTCTTCCATTTGTTGTCCCATTTTTTCCATTACAGCTGAAGTTAGTAAGACTTTCATTGTATCTCAGTTCCTTAAAATCTTTGTGGTTTGTTTCCACTCCACCAGTGCTCAAGTACTCAACAACACCTATGAGGAGACACATTACAAACAAGAAGGCATTAACAAGCTTTCAGTAAATAAGTGTGTGTAGGTACTTGAAGTCAGGCACGCAACTTTAGGCTTTATAGAAGCAAAACCTTAACAATACACAGTACAGTCAACAGTAGTTCTTTCAAAGTACTGCAGGGCAATGTGCATGTGTATGAAGAGCAAATGTCACCTAGAACAAAGAGACATGCTTTGATTATAAAAAATGAGAAGGTTAATAAGGAATAGATTGGTAAGGGGAGGATGAAAAAATCAGAAGTAAAATTCTGTCGATGCTAGTTATTGGCTGCCTCTTCTTGCTTTTATGCTCAGGTCCTGCCATTCAATGTTCTTCAGCTGAAGTGTTGCAAAAAAGCCAACTTCTGAAACGCTGCTTCAAAAGAAGTTAACTTTGAGGAGGCTGCAAAGCTTAATTGATTAGATTTGTGTCATAGAAAACTATGATTGTGCCTCAATTTTAGAAGGATGTGTTAAAGTTCTGGAAGGTAAAAGAAGCAGTTAGTTGTTCTGAAGACACAACCAGACACATGAACTGGTCACTGCAATCACCACTAGTGATACTGGCCTTCCTGGGATCAGAAAGAATCACATTCCCATTACTGCTGAGCAGTAACTGCTCCTTAAAACCCTAACAGACGTTAAGAGTTGCCAAGATGAGGCCAGAAGGAAGGGGACCAGGAATGGAGATTATTATATTGATTATTATATTGAACAACCAGCAGTAAGAAGGAGGGATGGCTCTTGAGTACAGCACTTCAGCGGGGTACCTGAGAAAGCCAAGGTGGCAGTCACGGAACGTGTTCTTCTCTTGCACTTTATAAAGTTGCCACCAAGTCAAGAAACAAAGTTCCATGTTCGTAAAGACCTCTGAAAAGTCCCCTTCTGAAGGGGATGTATTGAATTTTAGAAGTTCTAAAACATTACAGAAAATGATTGTATGGTAGCAAATTTAAAAGTAAAAAATTATCTTTTTGCACTTAAAATTAAGAAAACCCAATTATCAGCAACACACTCACATTTCCATTTATTTTTGTAAGATATTTTAAAATACAGGAACAAAGAAGAAAAAAAAATCCCAGTGGAAATGCTTGTGAAAGACCAGACACAGCCACACTACAGCACAGGCAATAAGGTCACTCACAAATAAAACAGTTCTACCTTCTCTCCCTTCTCTTCCCTTAGTACCTCTAGAGCTTATATTATCAAACAATGCATTCTCTAAGCTGATAAACTTAAATTGTTACACACTTGAAACAGTCCATAGAGTAAGAAATAGAACTCTTACCAGAGTCTGGTAGAGAATTGAGATCTGCACACAGTACAAGTGGAATGGTTCCAAGTTCTCCCGAAACACCAGGTTTGAGACTACGAGAAGCTTTATCAATAATGTTCTTTACCTCGGACAGGAACATCATAGTCTGAACCAGCTTCACATCAGAATAATCTGGGTCCCAATGCATATGTGCATTAGCTACAAGAACTAGCTGCTTTTCCATCCCAAGATGTGGCTTTCCAGCTAAAATTTAAAACCAGTTACTTATTTAAAATCAGTCAGCAACAGAACTATTACAGTACAGAACAACAGTACTATTGAAGAAATTTAAGCAAAATGTTTGAGGGCACAAAAAATAAAATGCCAGTATGACTTCAAGAGGGTTAATACCATTTCAAAGAAGAGGGTCAGATAACTCCTCTGACATTAAACAAGTGTTTTAGTTGATATAAAGCATTTGGAATGATATTTCACATTCAAGACCCATTAACAGACTATCTTGCTACATGTAATGCTTTTGTATTCACTGAAAATTAACATAAGTAACAGATAATCCTAATTACAGGCAAATAGTGTTGTTATAAAAAATTACTGCAGCTTTCCTCAGGCTATAATAGCAAACAGGCTCTGTTCATATCTTATTAAGCAGCGAGCTCTGAATTCTAAGTTATCCACATTTTAAGTTACCTCTCTTGCTAGAAGTGTTTCTTGAAAGGCTTGTTTGCTACAATCTGAATTAATAAAATATAATTTGGATAAATATTAACACAGTTGAGTAGGTTCCCACTGTGATACTTATAAAGCCAATTTACATTTCCTAAATTAAGAATGACAGGGCAGAACAAACAGGTTGTATAAGCATGACAGTAAAGAAAATAAGTTAAAATGATGCAGGTACATGATCCAGAAAAACACAACTAACACCACCTGATTCTTTGATACCTGTACATAATTTTAAGAAAAAAAACCCAAAACCAAACAACTAAAATCACTCAAACTCAAGTCTTTAGATCTTTTTTTTCCTTAAAAAATACAAGTGGGGGAAAAAAACCACTTAAGCATTTAAGCAATATGACTTTTCTCCAAAATCCTCCTTTGAAATAAATTTGTCTGAACATACAATCTGCAAAGCCAAATTCACCTGCAGAACCTCATTCCTCTTGTTTACTGTGACAAAAGTAATTTTTTTTCATTTAAAAAAATACCATCTATTTAAAAAATGAATGAATTGGGACTTACATGACATTTCTATCAATTCCTTTCGCAGTTCTAACAGAACAGCAACTCCAATGTTATCTTTTGTCATAACTCTGTTCAGCATAGCCTCTGAACCTTCTGAGTTTGCCATTGCTAGTTGATTGAACTCAACAGTATGCTTTTGAACCAAAGTAAATCTGAAATAAAAACATCATATAAATGTTTTTTCAGCAGCCAGATACAGTAGGAAATGTTATCAATAATTTTCCTTTTAATTAAAGCTCAAACACATTTATGATTTGAAAATCTCAGCCAGTCACATCATTCCATAAAATCCTAAACTGAAATCAAGGCATAGAGTTTTCCTAGTAATTTTCATGTAGTGTATAGTACCTTAGTTACAATTAAAACATTTCGTTGAGAGAGAGTGGTATTTTATAAAAGTCATGCTTGTTTCTAACTCTGCATCTGTTCCTAGTTCAAATATACAGATTTAACAGAGAGGGACTAAATAATTTTCCAAGCCACTAGGTAATCAAACCTGGCACCTCCATTTACTTGTGGATACACAGGAATGGAAGCAGGAAAGGACATTATTACCATCACATCCAAAGTTATACAAGTTCAACCTGACACAATCAGTAAGTGCTTCAGCTCTTAAATGAATAGGGTTTTTTTACAGAAGTGTGCAGTGATACCTTGTTGTTTGCTTTACCAAAGGCTAATGTATCAAAAAGTCAATGTCATCTGAGGCCTTATTTCAGCAATTTGGGAGATTAAAAATTCCTCAA
>VZRO01007381.1:673859-697463 GCA_013397915.1 Daphoenositta chrysoptera | reverse complement strand
AAAAAAAAAAAGGCACCCAAGAAAATCTGCTTAATTTTTCATTATTTCCTGCATTTTCTGTTATACCCACCTAATGGTTGGGACACACACATTCAAGAAGTATAATTTAGTGAACTCCCAACCAGCACTGCTCAAACAGAATCAAATCCCATTCCCATTAAACAAAATTTCAAGGTTAAATTTTTTATTGCTAGCTCCACACAGAATGATCTCTCTTGTACAAACCACTCTTTCCAGGGGCAGGAATGCTCTGTATGAAACCCTGCCTGGCTACAAAAGGGCAATTAAAGCCAAACTCTTTGAGCTATAGACCAACCTGAGAAATTATGTAAAAGACAGCAAGAGACAACAGAAGGTTCAGCAAACCACATCACTTACTTTTCTGTTTTGAAAAATATTGCACAACCATCAACATGTTTTCTTTCCTGTTCTGACATTGTCCTAGCTCTAGATTTTGGACTGAAGAATCCATTATAGCCACGTTCTTTCAATTCTACCAGGAAAAAACTGTAGTACTGCTCCGTTTCAACCTCCTGTAAAGTTAAGGCAGCACAGCATGAATGTACTATTAGCAAAATACAGAAGACAGATATTATTTAGACTCTTCAGAAGTGTAAATCACTTTCAAATTAGATTTAAGGGGAAAAAAAATATAAGAATTAAGTACATCAGAGAATGCAAATTCAAGAGCAATATCCCTATTTTAAGAAAATATAAATGAATTTCTGTAATCCCTGGAGTTATGATTATCTCAAGCCTCTTACTTGAAAATGTGTCAATTACAGCCCCACATACACACACAGGCACAAAGACACCCCCACGAACACGGCTTTGATCAGGGGCTGCTGGTTCCCACTCCAACTGCGGGGGCTGAGAGCCTTCTTTTGATGTCAAGCAACAAATAACGTTCTAAACATCACTTCTTTTTTCTTTTGTTTGCAGAAGGTTTTGAAAACAGACCGTTTACTGTAAATACACTTCATGTGAAGAAACCAGCACATGGGAATAGAAAAGAAATAATGGTGTATTTTTTTACCTGCAGACTTATGATGTCAGCATTGCAGCTCAGTATTTCCTGCATGATGGCTTTTTTTCTGTATTCCCAGTTCAAGGCCCAGGATGGACAATAGCCATACAGCTGCCGGGTGGCGTATTTGTCACAGAGGACGTTGTAACACATGACAGAGAACAAGGCTGCAGAACAATAATTTTACTTACACACTGATAGATTGAAAAAAATATACAATTATGTTCTTGACTTTTGTCTTCTGCGAATTTATCAATTCACGCTTCATTTGTTTCAACCAAAACACAGCATGTGTATCTGTGCTAAAAAAATTTTGTTCTTTTAGGGAGACAAATTACATGTTTGGACTTATGGCAGCTGTCTTCTAGCATTTAATTAGGAAACAAACACCCCCCTTTATATGGTTAACACAGTAAAGAGGAGAGAAATGTGTTTTATGCTAAGTGGTGCTGTACTGTGAAAAGCCCAAAACAAAGTGTTTTTGAACACTTATATTTGCCAGGTACACAAAGGTCTGCAAGTCTACAATTTATTTACCTTAATTATTGCCACCACAAACTGTAACAGATCCATAAACAGAGTAAGGATCCTTTGACACAAAGAAAAAGTGTAGGCAAAGTGACCCCCCAAATATTTCCACCTCAAAAAGCCATTCAGGCATAAGACAAGAAATATCTCCTCTCTGTATTTAATTGAAACAGGAGTAATAATGAGACAGTCTGGGGCAACTTGACAGGTAATCCAGCAGCATGGATTTGGGGTTGTTTTGTTTGGTTTCTTTTTGTTAGGTTTTATTTTCAAAAAGCACTTTAAGAATTTGTAGTACAACAATGAGATACTTGGAAGCTCCTCTCAAACTCAGAAAAAGAAACAAGACCATTGTTTGAAGATATAGAAAATTGAGGAAAAGAATCTTGGGCTGACTGGGGTCAAAGTCTAGCATTTTGAAAACAAATAAATAAGTGACAGCAAAATAGAAGCTGCATTAACATCATGATCTTTGAAGCAATCACCTTAATAACAGGAGAAAGTAATGTACATCAGTCAGAGAGGACACTGCAGTAACTGAGAAATATACTAAGATTTTTGGTGTGCAGGTAAATACAAAAGGCTGTATTTTAGACAATTTATGCAGGAAAAAAAATTAGTGAAGAATTAAACATGACCTGAATCCCAACAGCAACAAAAATGCTGAATCAAGGATGATACCCTGGTTACTTAAAACAATTCTACATTTTTTGGACTCATGCTCAAATGCTCCCACTTCTTTATTCTTCAACAAATGTTCAATTAAGCCTGTTATAATTCCACTATTTAACTAATTGTGGACAACAGTTTCAATTCCTGTGAGGGGAACGTTAATTAAAAATAAATTACTTTAGAGTAAAAGATGGGTAAATCTGGAACAGGTGTTCCAGTTGGGATAGAATGACTTCAGTTGGCTGGTCAGCAGTGCAGAGATGATTGGTTAATTTGAGCATTAACTTTTTTTTCCAGCAAAAATCAACAGCTTTTATTAAAAGGAAAACATAAGAAATGAGAAATCCTTGAAGTGTTACAGTACCTGTTGGTCTTGTACGGTCTGGTTCTTGCAACATAATCCAAGATCTTGGAGGTGGCTGTTCTGTCGAAACTGTGGGAACATTTTAAAATAGAGATACAACAAGTGATAATCACATTTATTTTACACAACAGAAATAAATGTTTTAAGAATGATCACTTACTTCTTTTTGCAGTACCTGCCAAATTATCAAGCAAATAGTTCAGTAGCCTTCGTGTCCCATCTGGTTCCTGATACAGGTTCAGAATATCCTGTGTAAGTGGGTTTCCTACAAACCAATTCACAGGAATATTGAATAAAATACACAGAACTATTACAGACTGGCACATCAGTGTTGAAAGCTGACATCCTGGAGACAAGATCTACTACGAACTACTGTGGGGTTTCAGATCTCAGGTCTTCAATCCCACAAAACCCTGGATGAGTGGACAGCCCTAGAGAAGTTTAACCACATTCCCTGCGGATTTTGCCTTGGGACTGAGCACCCCAAAAGTGGTCCTTGACCTAAGAGCAGTGAAGAACTTGTGTGGTACAACAGGCACAAACACAGGAGCCACCTCTGCTCAGTGTGAAACATCCACCAGCAGTTGATCTGACAGTCAGATCTCAGCAGAGACTCTGCCATCTGCCAAACATAAGCAGATTGCAAAAGTTGTCATGGACAACACACACTGCAATTGCCCTCTTTTAAGGGGGAGATAAACAGACTTTTGAGACTTAACAGTGTTTAGAGGTATTACATCTCTCAGTGTTTCTGATTTTGTGACTCAAAATTCCCCAAGGTCAGCAATTTTATAGCTAGAATCCATGCAGTTCAGAGGGGAAAAAAAAATTGGGAAAAGACTTAAATTGCCACTTGCATAAACAGCACAGTACCCTGCAGCTGTACAAAGCATGTTCCCTTTCTGGCTGGAGATGTACCACAGTTAACCACAGACTATTTCTTAGTTAAAGCAGAACTGCATTCAACCCCTATGCAAGCAACAGAAAGCTTCTGCTCACTCTGCAGAAAAAAAAGCAAACCTCTTTCTATGGGCACTGTTCTGCCAAACCTGTTATTTTTCTAAATAATCCCTAAGTAACAGTATTTATATATGTGGAGTGAGCAGCTACATCTGGGATTGCTAATCAGTAACATTTTATGAACTAGCAGCCTACAGCCATTACAGCTCAGCAGCAGTATCACTAAACAAGCACAGATACCAAGAAAAAAGCAGCAATACCTTTCAGACCCAAAGTCTGTAACTGGAACAGTTTTCCCAGCTCAAAAGGTAAAACTCGTAACAGGTTGTTATTTAAATGTAGTTCCCTGTAGACAGAGCAAGAATCATATGGGGCTGAAAACAGAGCAACATTTATCTGCAGCAGTACAAGAACTGAACTAAAAGAGAATCAATATAGTAGCAAACAACAATATTGAAAAATTCAGAGACTAAACAGCAATGGTTAGGGAAATCCTGCTGTGCTCAGACACTCAGACAAAACACATTATGTTGAAGTACAGAGGAAAGGAGCTGTTTGGAGAGTTTATCTTAAAGAGTCAGACATTTTGTGAACATTAGCAATAATTAAACACTTTAGTATCTACAAGTGATGATGCAGTAACAGCTCAGACAAACCAGACCATGAAACAGGTCAGCTGTGATTAAGAAATAAAGGCAAATTATATCCCTGAAACCAAATTAAGAAATCCAGGATCATGGCAGTATGATTACAACTATGGCATTACCATGCAGTAGTCATCTAGCACAGTAATTTTCTGTTGGTTTGGGTGGTTTTCTTTTCATAATTTCAGTGGTAAGACAAAATATGTGCTTTGTAATTCACAAAACCAATATACAGACAGGAACAGAATTCATGTCCTGAATTCTGATATCCCAACAAACTGGGCAGACAAAATAGACTTGTTATGAGCTTTTCACTTTCCTAAAAGCATTCCCACTAAGCAGGGAAGACTTTCAGAGAATCAATCAGTATAAAGCTGCTGCTCCAAAGTGTTTACAACTTGGTGCCTAGAGACTTCATGAGTATTTCTGGGAAACAAAAAGAAAAAAAAAAAGAAAAAAAGGAAACCTGTAGGGCAAGAGTTAATTAAAGTCTTTTTGATTTCTACAGAACAGCATTTGAGAGTTTCAATGCCTTTCTTGTCATAAGCAGCCCAGAGCTGACCACCCCAGGATTTGAGCTGTGGTGCCAGCAGTGCCCAGCACAGGGGGACAGTCACTGCCCTGGTCCTGCTGCCACACTCTTCCTGATCCAGCCCAGGTGCCATCAGCTTTCTCAGCCACCTGGGCACACCTGGCTCATCTTCAGCTGTTGACCACCCCCACCAGGTCCTTTCCCACCAGGCAGCTTCCCAGACACTGTTCCCCAAAACTGGAGCACTGCAGGGGTGTGGGCCAAGTGCAGGGCCCAGCACTGCACCTGAGTGAAGCTCACACCACCCCAGCCCAGGGATCCAGCCTGGGGAGATCCCTCTGCAGAGCCTTCCTGCCCTGCAGCAGATCAACCCTTCCACCCAGCTCTGTGTCATCTGCAAATGTGCTGGGGGTGCACTCAAGTTCTTTCAAGCATATCAAGAGAATCTGTTTTACAGCTGAGCTTTCCAAGATAACATGTTACAGTGTTTATTTCTTCCTCCTTTTTCTGCAAAGATCAGAAATCCTACTGCTCTGACATCTCTTTTTTCAGCTACTTGCAGTAAAAAGGGAGATGAAAGGAGTCTACAGTGCAGACCAAACCCAGAGCTCCAGATGTGGGAGCTGGGAGAGCTGCTATCAGTTCTCAGTGTTGAGAGCCTAAATGATTTCTGTGGCTTGGGATATCAGCAGTGCCCAGGGTTGAATTACTGTTAGTTTGAACAACTTCCCAGAATCCAGGGGAAGTGTCTGCAGCAAGAGCCAGCCTGAAACACAAAACCCCGGCCCAGCTGGGACCTGCAATGTGCTATCACATAGGATGTGCTTATGGGTTTTTCTTCACTTTCACCACAAAAGTGAAAAAAGAAAAACCATGGAGCAGCTGCAATTACTGAGGAGCACAGTGGGTTCATGCACAGCTTTTCACATCTAGAGATCTGAGCTCAAGTGCTGTATTTTGGTCATAAATAGAAAACTTCTGTGATCCTAGACCTTAGCTACACATTTCACATTTATAACATTTAGCCTTCTCTGCTCAGAAGAAACTGAGGACTTGCAAGAGCTGAAGCTTGATAGAATCAGCCAGAATAAATCAGAAGTGTTGGGAAGAAGGCATAATGACTTGACATTACTGATGACTCTGCACTGCTAAGCTATCTCCATGTCACAAATGTTACATCTACAAAAATGTTTTAAAAAGAAAAAGACTGAAAGGAGGCCAATGAAGTACAAAGATGAATTTGAGAATATTCCAGTAAATTTAGGGTTGCTAGCTCACAATAGCCAAGGAGTTGGATAAAGAAGGGAAGAAACCTGTTACTAATAACTGCTTTTAACTGAAATAGTAATGCAAAGAACTACAGCTTAGAACAGGCTCCTCTCCAGCTGAAAGCAACTATACAACATGCTACAAAACAGAGCTGCCAATTATGCTTCAAAAAGCAAGGTCCCTTTGCTCAGCCTCCAAGGTTGAGACTTGAACTGCTCTGGAATTTGAGCTTTTAGTACCAATTTAATCAGCTAGTTTAATCCTCTCCAACAGAGCAGACTTTTCTAAAGGGGAAGAAAATGCAATGACAGATATTTTTATGTGCAAACTGCTTTGCTTCCAATTTCATGAAAGCTGTGCTGGCAGTCCACTTCTCTATCATTGTCTTTACTTCTAATAAGAGTCTTGTTACTGTCAGATTCTGTATTTTCTGGATTTGAGAAAGCTGTTCATAAGTATCTCCAAAATTAATAGCAATGAAGGCAACTACTGGCAACTGTCTAATAAACCCAAGATAAGGCTCTTCCTTTGGGTCAAGGGCAAAAGACTGTTGCCTGTAAATATTTAGTGTTATATAAATAATTTATATATTTATGTAACAGTGTTTTTACAAAGTAAAATGCAGCAGCCTTAAGTATAATCTAAATAGGCATCATTACTCATATTTGACTTCCAAAGGGAGTTTTCATTCCCTGGTAACTTTGTACGTCTTGGCACTGCAAAATTGAAGGAAAAAAACTCCACAAAAAGCTGTGATTAAGACCATTTTTTTCTCCTCCCCAGTTTGCACAGGAATGCTGTTACATCACAGCAAAGGTGGGGAGATGATACTAGACATGTTGCAATTGTTATACAATAAACAGAAGAACTATTGTTGGTTAAGAATAATTACTAAATATGGATAAAGAGGAAAACATTGCAGTTAACACAATTATAAATGTTTAATCTGACCTTTTTCCTACCTTACTATGAGTTAAAAGCAATTTTTTTTGGTGCTTCACTTGCTCTTTGAGAAAAACACCACGTAAAAGATTTGTAAGAGAATCTGGAAAGAGATGCCTGAGAGAAAACCTGACTTGGAAAAATATAAAATGGGTGATTGCCATCAAACCAAGCACTTCTGAGGCTCATTCTGTGCTGTCATACATCAGAACAGGAGATCACAGAAAAGCCAGTATTGCTATGGCTGCACAGCCCACAGCAAGAATTCAGGGAGGCAGATAAGAAGGGAGGAAAGGGGAATTTACTTATGCTGAAATTTGAACTGTTGCTACAAAGATAATAAAAGAACCATTCTAACTCCTGTTAGGATTTACATACCTGAGTGACACCATGTTTCCGAGCTCTGCTGGTAAACTGCGAATTTTATTAGAGGACAAGTCCAGATATACCAGATTGTGAAGCTTGGCAATGTCTGAAGGAATACGGGATAAGGAATTGTCACTGAGATGCAAAGCTGTCAAATGGGTCAGTGTCCACAATGATGAACTTAAGCTTCTCACTTTCCCTGTGCAAGAAAGGTACAAGAGAAAAGAGAACATTTAAAATACATAGATTTGGCAATAATAGCACATTTTTCAAGTATGTGAAGGGCCGGGGAACTTGAGGAGGAGTTTTGCTTGTGTGTTTTATTATTATTATTTTGTTAAATGAAAATTCCATTAATCGCTGACTCTATAGACGAAAAATTAGTCTTTGTGTGAGAGAATGCAAGATATTGCCAAGGATGCTTGAGATTATTTTTTCCAATCCATACTTAAGGCTTAAACATATGTCTTTCTCTAGTTCCATACAAGACAAAACATATTAACTAGCTGACCATGAATTTATCATTAACAGAAGTGTAAGGAACAGATTTTTTTCAATTATAGTTTATGTTTGAGATAAAAGACAGTGCTTGGGTTCACCCCTTATTTCCACACATCTTTCAAACCAAAAATCTTTACTCTATGGCATTAATCCAGCCAAGAACAGATAGAAACACTATATTTAGGGTGACTAAGATGCTTAGTTGAGAACATGGATTTCCATCTGGCACTCAACTAAAAGCTGTATCAACTATTGCCAGATATTTTAAAAAAGGTATGACTTTTTGTATAAACTGAAGGGTGGAAACATGGATTTGTGTGACAGAATCGAGATTTTTATACTGCCGCATGCAAGGATTGTGAGATATCATCAGAAGGTCTCAATATATTTCTTCTCTCCAAGATTTTTTTTTCCTTCAGGGGTAAATCCTTTTTCATATACATAAATCATCTCACCAAAAGCAGTAGGAGTACCAACACCAGTTTCTCCAAGGCAAAAAGTTAGTTGGAACAACTTTAAAATCCCCACTGTGACTCATCAATGTTAACAACAGTCTGGTTAATATTATATCAACACACATACTTTGTCATTCCTTTCCTTAAATTATGTTCTTCGAAATAAAAGAATTCGTATTTAGTGCCCAGGAAAGGTTACACTGAGACATGTGCATCTGGGACTCAGTCCCTGGCAGCAAAATGCTTAATACTGGTATAATTTCAAGTGAGCTATAACAAAACAGGGGAAACCTGTAGTGAAAAAAAACGTGATTTAAATGAGATCAGTTAAAACATTTGTGGCTATCTGTATTATGTGACTAAGTATTTTGCAAGGAAGGGACAGTGTGAACATTAATGAAACAAAAACATTGCACATTTTATTTTCCAAGGCAAATGCATACAGTTCTTAAGGGATTGATACTCCTCTAATGCTCGTTAAGAAACCTTCTGAAAGGTTTTAAATACAAATCGATAGCTCTTTGCATTTTTAAAACTGAATTAACACCTCTCCCCCACCCCCAACGCAAACAGGTGACTGTGATCACAGAAAGCCTTGTAGCTGAAAGGATTTCCACTCAACATCCCTGATCCAGGCTCTCCACTCCAGCACCTCCCTTGGCAGGAATCAGTCTATAGTGAGATTACCAGGCATGAAAGGAAAGAGCCATCACTTAATGCACTTCCTATGCAGAGCAGCAGATGTCCAAGAGGATTCCAAGCCTAATGCTGATATATAATGCTGATTCCTGAAGCAGCATTTAACTAGGTTTCTGCATCTGTAACCTTCAGTAAAGAATGCTATTCACATGCTGAGGCACATGGTACTGGAAGCAAGACCCTGATTCAGTGAACTGGATGGAAAGATTCTTCACAAATTGAAGAACTGTTTTAGTCCTTTCTTCCATAAATTTCTCTACTGAACAGTCATTTACAAATCCCACACGGCAAATTTGCAGTCGCCTAAAGAATCTCCATATTTAAACAAAATTACAGCCTAAGTTTTAAACATCACAAAATATTTTTTAAATTCTTAAAACATTTGCTTGAATTTCCTTGTAAACACACTTTTTGTAGCAAACTCAGGGTTTACTCTACAAATGAAGAGACACTGGTGGTCCATACCAGTTGAAATACATGCTTATGAATTCTGAGCATTATCTTATTTTTCATAAAATATTCAGAAGTCAAACAGTATCTCAAAGCTTGCACAGATTGTGGAGGCTTTGGTGCCTGTCTTTAATCTTAAGAACAAAGGAAAATTTACAACAGCTTTTAAAAAGAAAACTTTTGCTTCATGGACTAATACCTCATTGCTACATTACTTACAGTAAGAACACACCACTATAGATCAGCCCCAACTTCACCCTCTTCTCTTTGACAAATTAGATCTTAAATTCATGCTCTCAGTCACTTCATCTTAAAACACAAGAGCTCACATCCACATCCTCACGCTGACAACTTTCCTATACGTGGGGATTTCCCCCTTGCCCCAGCTCACCCCTCCTCAGCTCCCTGTGTTATCCCAGCCCAAGCTCTTCCCTCCACACACACCAGAGCTGGCAGCTGCTATCCCGGGGCTCTCACTCCAAGGCAGTAACTCCCCTCCACACTTGTCCAAGCCCACACTGCTTGCAGTGAGTTCAAAATTCAGGACCATGCCTCAGTTTCTTACCACTTATTTCCAACTCTGCCCAGTGTGATTTCTTTCCATTGGCTGCTTCCTCTGAGGACATAATTGTGTACATCCTCCGTGGATCAGGTGGATCGTACTTTTCCTTGGGCATTCCTATGGAAACCAAAAGGCAACTCATTAACTGAGATATTATATACTGAGAATTTTTTAGAAGGTAATTCCTGTTTCAGTTAAATTTCATATTAGACTTTTATACCAAATACTTTTCAAACCTACAAGTAATGTGTCCATTTACAAATCTCGCTGGATGGGAATCACTGCTATAAAATAGAGACACAGATTCCTAATGCTCCTAGAATGGCAGAGAACAGCCTAGCCCCTCCAATAATTTACCAGACTCTGCAAAGCAATTTAAAAATTGTGCCCCACCACCTTCCATGGCTATGTCCTGTGTCCCTAAAAACCGACACATCCCACTGGAGGCTCTTGTTTCTTCAACAATGAAACTTCAAAAAGGATGATCACCATCACTGGGATCACTCTCATACTCCTAGAGAACACATTTGCTAATAACTTTGATTATCTATCAGTTCCAGATTTACTGCAATTCTCAAGTTTTCACACAAATCAGCATCAAGAAAAGAATTAAGGTTTCAAAAAGATCCTCAATTCTTTAAATCTGTAAAGTGAAAGGTTTTAATCCAACCTTCACCCTACTCTTTGCAATCTGAAAATATTGCACCCAAGGTAGATATTTCTATCACTTTCTTCAGCCAGATATCTAATACTGAAATTTAACTTCATTTTTCTCACTCTTTTTCACATCATTCCTGATAAATTTATAAGAATCATTTTTCTAGGTTCTTTTTACCATACTCAATCATGCACCATGACAGAGAAGCAAACATTTCTCTCCAACAAACAACAGTTATAAATCTATTTATATGAAATAGAGAAATTAAACAACGCTGGCTAAGATCACACTTAAAAAACAAACTACAAGCAATATTATGTGATTATTCAGCAAAATACATTACAGCAATGTTATACTACTACCCAAACCCACTCAAAAAACAAGCGACTACAATGGTCAAATTTCTAAGGACATCTAGGACACCAGGCCTTTTAAAGCTTTCTTTTCTTTTTCATTTCCTAGGACAAAGTTAAAAATGTTGTCATTATATAAAATAAACTAAGAATAACTCCTAGTAAATAAGACTATCAACCAGACTTATAATCTGTTTACTGATTTTACTGAAAAATGTTTACTCTGCACATTAAACAAAAGAACTGAAATCCACCAAAAACTTTCTGGTAACTATACATCTTAATTAAAATAAAGCTTTTACGTATCACATGCTTACTTTAATATAACAGCTCTTATACTAAGTCACACTCCTCCTTCCCTTTCCCACTCCCACTACTGGTCAAAACCAGATTTCTGCAGTGAAAAGAAATTCCCCTTTAAGAAGGGAGTTGTGGGTAAAAGGATCAGATTATAAATAGCAGCTGGGTGAGGCTCCTTCCAGAGTGAAGGCACTTGAGTACCCAGGGTGCTGGAATCACCAAGTGTAACGCTTTTTTCATCAAACTTCACTAATTAAACGAGAGGAGAGTGGATTATAATCACCAGAAAGGTAAAATCATAACTTCTCCCTGCAATAACTATGCAACTGGTGCAAAAATATATATCAAAGTAATGTACAGAGCATCTCTTCTGAAATTTCTACGTATAATTATATATAATTCACAAAGACCATGTAGGAATGCTCCAGCTTGTCAGGAAACATTTCCCTTCCTGAGACATTTACTGCTTTCTCTTCCTGCTGCTCCCTGAATTAATAAATATGTTCCAATTTTTTGAGAAGCAGGTATAGCAAAGACAGAAATCTCATTCCGTATGGAAACACGAATGCTCCCCAGAGCACACTCAATCACATGCACTAATTAACAGCTTTGCTGGTACCAGCAGTGTATCACTGCTCACTGCTACAAGAGGATGACACACTTTTCCAGTGGGTTTTGTTAATGTGCACTGAGACAATTAGAGATTTAAGAATTTGACGGTTTAACACCGGATCCTGGTGACCCGGCACTCCCGGTCCCTCCATGGCACCACCGCCCCTCTCAATAAAGTTCCTGCTTGATGGTGTTCCCTCTCTCACTTCTGCACTTCTCAGAGATGAGTCCCTGCTGTTTAGGATTACCAGGTGCCATAAAAGCAGCAAATGCTGGAGAGCCTCCTGGCTGCAGGAGCTGCTGCTGCCCGAGAGCATCACTGCCATCAGCCCCATCAAGGATACTGTCACACCAGGCATTTGCACATCTTCATCTATCACCCAGAACTCAACATTTCTCAGGAACCAACAGGAAGGCTAAATTTGGATTGTATTTCACAGGACAGCATAAAATACAAGAACAACACCTTGAATTGCATTTCAAAACTCCACAGCATGGAGTAGTTCAAGAAAATCAGTCTCTTTTACTGTCTCCTTTCTCCACCTCCCCAAATCCAAATTTAGCACCTGCTGAGCTGCTACAGTAAGATATAAAAGCTGAGGTAAACATCAGATTAAGTGATAGAGTTTTGTCAGACTAAAGCAATTTTTAGTAAGACCCATAAAATAGCATTGAACATCCTTAGAACCATTGATAACTGAAGCTTTTAACAATCATCATGGTAATTTTCACAAGAGCTTATACCACCTGTAATTTTCACTTGCACCAACACAGATGGTGGAAGCACCATTAATGTTAGGTTGTTATCACATACAGTAAATCAGTTTGTAAAGCAGAAAATCTTTATAACAAAGATATGACATGGATTCCTGGAACACACTCCAGACTACATAAATTTAATGAAAAGGACATTTAAGTATGTTTGAATGCAAATGAAATTGTTTACTATCTTGTACCAGGTTATTGAGATTGTCATTTTAATAGCTGTAATAATAGAAGAGCTTGAGAGTCGAAGTGAGTGTGGCTGCCCACTCTGAGCCTGGGTCACTCAGTCCCCACACAGAATTAACATCCCTTATCCTAAAGAAACTGAGCCAAGCAAGGCCAAAGAGGTCAACAGTGCAGAGGGTCTGACACCAGGAATTAGATCTCAAGCCTCCAGTGCAGACACTGTTTTAAGCCCTTGTTTGTACAGAGGGTGCTGAGACAGGCACTGGGACAGGGTGAGGGGAAGGAAATGGGGACCAGGAGTCCCTTTGGGAAAGGTGGACAAGGATCAGAAAGAGAAGGAAAAAACCTAAAGGTTGTTACGTCAAGGGAGGGCAACCTGCTGGAAGAAGAGCTGCCAAAGCTGGCTGCTAGAGCAGGTGGGTGATGGAGCTCTGGCTTCACTCAGAACAGACCACGGGAGACAGAGCCGAATGTTCCCAGGCCGAGCTGCACCTGCCCCTCCTGCTGCCTGTCTGCCCAGATTACAGCCGTGCACAGCCAGACCAGGCCATGCACAGCCGGGCTGGGCACAGCCGGGCTGGGCACTGGGTTTGGAACTGTCCTGGACAACACCAGAGTCCTCACCAGCACCAGGAGCTACTGGGGTGCACTCCCAGCCCCAGCACCGGGGCCACGGAGGGAGCTGGTGGCCTAGAAAAGGGTGTCCTGCAGGCCAAACTGGTTTAGATACACTGCTCCCTGTAGAAGAATGAAGGGAGTTCAGCTCATTGCCTGACAGGACATTTGGAATGATAAGTGTCCTTGGCACATGTGAGAAGTGGAAGCTGGACTATGAGGTAGTTAATGCTCCAGGTGACTATGGAAACTACCAATAAATAATGTCTTCAAAATGGAGAAATGAGTCTGCTCTGAGTGACAGGGCAGGAAAGATGATGACACTTTTTTCCTGTTCTACCCTTCTGCCATCTTTATGAAATTGAAAGATGCCAAGGAGGAAGATTTAAACAAAATAGGTAGGTGAGCAGTTATTTTGAGACTGATGTTTTGGGGTTTTTTAAGCACCAACAGAAAATACTACAGCAATTCTTCATTTCCTGAAATGCTTTCTACAATATCATGATAAATTAACTCAGTTTCTAAACTAAACATATTGGACAACTCCTGTAGGCCAAGTACAATCTTCTATACTATTACTAAGGATGTAGATATCAAGCTTGCCCCTAAAACATCATCTTTAAATTAGGAAAAGAAAACTTGAATTCTAAAACTGTAGAAAATGATGAACAAGTAAGGGCAACACAGTGTTCAGACATAATTTCCACTGATCTAATCAACTATTCTAAAATAACTATTTCAATACTTACTATGAACCATCTGTAAAACCCATTTAGAAATCTGGGAGCACCTTTAGAAATACTTCAAGATCACAATGCTGAAGCATTGCAACTCTGCTTCTGAAACTTCCTAACACATGACGGTGACTCCTTTCAACTTCCCCTCCTTCCCCTTTACTTGCTTTTACTTATCAGTAACACATTAATGTAGATCAGGAGATAGCCAGGAGGGGAAACTAAACAAACTTGCACCACACCTGATCAAGTGCAGAATTACTCAAACTTTTTGCTACTTTAATTAAAAACAGCGAATAAACTATGCAAATCTAGATCTAATAAAGTAAGAAATAACAAGACAGTTGGACAATATTTTCCATTTGTTGATGCAGTGCAGTATTACTTGCCAAATAAATTACTTCTGAACTGCTGAAAAGTAGCAGGATAGAAAGCAATCTATCAAGTTGCTCAAAGCTTTCATAAGAAAACAATAGCACATATGAGAGACTTTTTTTTCCCCTTTCTCTCTCCAAATCCTCACACTGGAAGCTCACCCCAGACCATTCTTTTGTAACCTTATGCCTTTAAACTTGAAGCTCTTTCCCATGCAACCCAAAGTTTCATTTAAAAATGGGTTCCAATGACCTTCCCCACAAATATAAATGTTTCTTAAATTGACTGGTCTGTTTTGAATTCAAAGTTAATTTAGGATCCTCCACACCCTCTACCACTTGCACTGTGGTTTTACAATGCATGAAGCAGAACTAAGCTGGTCCTGCTGCAGTTCCTCCTCCCCAGGACCCTGTATTTCCACTTCACTCTTGCATCAGCACCAACTTTTGTCTGTGTCCTAGACAGTCTGATAACAAAGGAGCTGCTGAAGAGAATTAAACTGGCTAAGGAAGAGGAAAAAAATATATATTTGAGGGAGACTAGCTTCCTGTGTTATTATCCCTGTATAGCAAGAATGTATATGTGGATTTGCAGCTGTTGAAATCAGGACACCACCATAATGGCACTTATGGCCACACTGACACAAAATCTCTTCTCCCATAGCAGGAAGCAAACTCTTGCTTCCAGGCACCCTCACCCAGTTAAACAATAACACTGAACAAAGTCTGAAATCCTAACTGAAGGCAAAGTACATTGCTTTTTAGATAACTTAAGGCTGTAGCAGTTCTAGCAATGTATAGGCTAGTCAGATGTGTTAACCTGTATTTAAAGGGTTAATTTCTACTGTTGAGCTTTATTAGAATTAACAGGAATTACTGCTTTCAACTCCAAACAGTGACCCTCTTCAAAAGGAACAGAAGAACCTCTAAAAGGTAACTATTATGCTTGGGAAAAAATCTTTAAGGTAATTTCATAGTGTTGTATTTCAGTTCTACTATAAAACTGCAGGTTTACCCTTTCCTATTCAAAGACCCACTACTCCTTTAAAATGTGCTTTTCCAAAACGAATCAAGCTTGCTGCTTGCCCTGTCCTGTCACTGGTGGTGCTTTACTGAGCAAGTCATGAATTTCTATGGGAGCTTAACTGCATTTCAGCTTCAAGTACAGGCAAGTAAGCAACAACACTGTCCCTGGCCAGGACGACAAGGTGCAACATCTGTCACCTCCTCAGAGAACAGCAACAGCAGCTTGACCAGGGTTTGTGATAAAGGTCAGTCCCTGCAGAATTTACACACTTGACTTGATGAGTTGAGTCAATGACTCCATTTATCCTCAGCCTGTTCCATGCCTGGGCAACAAACTGGAGAGTGATGTCAATACTGAAAACTGATGGAAAAATATTCACGGGCAAGATACCATGATGAGGAAAGGAAGCAAACACCCAATGCATCCCAGCTAGATCTCAAGTGCCCTGGGACGGAAATTTAATATTTATCAGCTAAATTCTTATTTTAAATGATTTGGCACCAACCCACTCACCTAAGACATAAAACTTAAAACTAGACATTTGGATACTTTTTCTGTATCCTGATACTATTCCTACAAAGCCTTCTAAATTTCATGTCATCTTATTTCTATAAATGTCTTATTCAAAACATACTAAATCGGAACTTTTTTTAAAAAATAAATCTTAACATGTGCCTGTAGTTTTGGATTTCCCAACCACTAGCAGGTATACACCATAATATGGAAGAACACTTGCATTCTGCTATGAAATACAACTGGCTACATAATGTATATTTTGTTGCAATATAGTATACAATATATATATTTATGTCACACATGTTTTATAAATGTATTTTATACAAAATATATTTTGCTACAATGTATTATAACATGCAACATAGCTACAAAATATGTTTTGCTATGATACACAAGCAGATAAACCAAAGTTCAGGAAAGCAGGTGTGGGCCATCAACCAAAAGAAAAAAAAATCTGAACTAATTAAATCTGCCTCAAAATTCAGAAATCCATACTATTAGTACATTAGAACTAAAATCAGAAATATTTTGAGGCTGAATAAACAGAAATTTAAGGACTTGCTTATCGATTGAAATACAACATTACATTTAACTTCATAGGCACGAACCAGATCCCTCTATTGAAATATATACAAAGAAAACACCAGTGTTGCAAGAAACCACATATTTATTTTTCCCTACTAGTATGCTACTTCAAGGCAAATATCACGTCTGTTGTGTAAACACCTATTATTTGTGGACTAGTACAAACACTCTTGGCATTTTATTTTAAAGAGGCTGTTCAATTTTTTTTTTTTTTTTTTTTTACAGTAAGTATTTAGCCTTGAAAAAATAAGGCTAGGAAAAATCCGACTGGGAAATCAGCTAAAGGCCACCACCTGAATTTTTCAGAACATATGCTGTAAACTAAAAATTTCCTTTTGCCTAGTGTGGGGAGGGATGGCATGTACCAGCTGTGGGCACAGGCAGAACTGCAGCAGCACAAGGACAACTCCTGAAACATTCCCCACTCCCAAGAGACTCAACTATAACATGTGGGAAAGTGTCAAGATCCCTTTAACCCAATTTATAGTTTGAAGTTGGAATAATCTAAATTTTAAAAGTAAAAAAAAAGCTGTTGAATCAACGCACAGTCAATTGATTCTTTCCAAGTACTTTTTCATTTGCTAAGATCACATTTTAGTGGCTGTTAGCATATTAAGATTTAATGGCTTCATCAGGGATGTAATGCTTCTCCATCCTATTTTGAGGACTTCTAAAACTGTAATTTTACATGACTGCCAATACTAACCCACGAGTTACCCTTCCTCTTTTTCAGACTCAAGATAATGCAGTGGGATGTGAACATGCATGTGAACATGTGGAATAATAAATACAAGATACTGATTAAGTCAATATCCATTAATTCATGTAAGTATATCTGGAATATTATTAATCAGATGAGTTATTTGAATTTGCATATATAAGTTCTACTAGAGAAAAATCAGAAGCTGACAAATGCTTTAATATTCTTTCAAAAATCTATAAAGCTGTTAAAGTTCAGCAAAGCCCTTAATCTAGCCAAAGTTGACTAAAATGAAACATAACCCTCCTGAAACTCAAGCAAAGCATCCTGGTTCAGATAAACTGGGCCATAAATGTCAAAGGATTTACTTGCTGTCTTCAAATCAGGAAGGCTCCATTAGGCTGAAGAGCACTGGCTAGAACAGGCTTTAAATTTTGTTAAGTTCAAAACTCAGTCATTTCATATTTTTAAGAAGAGCATATTAAATTTTGACCTGCAGGTATTTCAAATTTAATTAAGGTTTCTTTGTCCTTCATAACTACTTGTTTACAGAACTGCAAACTGGCTGGTTCCAGCTGGCAGTGGCAGACATAGGGAGGATGTCATTTTCCAAACTTCTACTTTTTCTACCCAAACCCTGCCTGTTAAAATTTCCCACAGATAAGCAATGTGCAGCCCAGTATTTTAGTGGGGTACGTGTAATCCTCTAAACCTTGCACAGTGTGAGAAACTTGTTTACCATCACTTCACTAATGCAAAGAAGCAGTTGCCACTTCCATGTTCAGTTGCTATAAAACCTAGTTTGGGTTCAAAAGAGAACTCTGAAATGGAAGGAGTACAAAAGGCACAATCCAGCACAGAGGTCCCTGACTGCTCCATCTTCTAGACAGACTACAAGACAAATCTGTTTCATCAGACTCATCATAAAAACCCCTCCAATTCCCACCCCTTACCCTGCACAACATATAATCATTAGAAATACGATGTCCAAATGTTCTCAGTGTAGCAAACATGGTCCAGATTATTAGAATAGTTCTTAATTATCAGAAATTGTATCTAATTATGACTATAGTAAAAGGCTGCTGTATACAAAACAAACACTAACACAAAACCAAATTGCAAAGCAAAGACTGACCTTAACTGGTATCCCTGGAACCACATTGGCTAGTTAATGAGTACTACACAGCATTCAGCTTTTTGCACATTCTGTTAGTGTATTCTGAAATGCCAATACATTAAAGAGATGTCAGGTCCACTAATTACTTTAAGAATTTAAATAAATTGCATTGCATTACAGAATTGTATACTGTGCGAGTCAGATGGAACCTAAAAGACCAGCTTTAAAAGGAAGAGCTGTGTTGTAAAACATTTAGCTTCAGGTTTTATCAATGAAGGCAGAAAGACCAAGGCTTAAAAGCTTCACCTACAAACGTCTCTAGAAAGCTGAGAATGATCTTACACTCCAAAACATTAATACTAACTCCCACTCCACTGGTTGTATCCAATCATATTTGACAATTTAGTTATGATTCTTCACAATACATGGAATATTGATTCTTGTTTAGCAGACCTAGTGGAAATTTTCTTATCTTGGTCCAACTCAGTAAGCTATTCTAAATACTGGCACATGCACCAACATGTTCCTTACCACATGGTCCTTGATGTGTCTGCAGAATGCTTACCACATTTCTGTTGTTTCATGGGGGAAAACACAAAGTCACCACACAAAACACGATTTCTTACTCATACAACGGAACTAAGGAATGAGAGAGAACTCAGCTACTTTAAGTGAAGTTTGGACACGAGCTCATTTTCAGCATTCCTGCTATAGAACTGAACTAGAGATTGACAAGAGGTGTCAGTATCTAAATTTAAAAATCTCTGCCTTCCTAAACCACAATTGCTAGATACCTAAATGCTTGTTAGTATCAGTGTTGCTAAACTAACTGAAGGTCAGGATGTTACAGAACTCATCACACAGCTGATGCTGTACCCATCTACCCACATCCTGAGAGCAAGCAAATTATTCACATATTGGTTTTGCTTCAGATTTAACCAACAAGCCTGAGAATGTTTTCCCACAACCACGCTCTTGTGTGCAAGACTCAAGACTTCTTTCCTGTCCCCATGTTCCACTGCATCACCTCTCTCAGTCCTGTTGATGCAGCTGTTTGTGAGACAATACTGAAAAACATACTCAGCTAAGAAAGTGGGGTTTAGAGGTTGTGGGGGTTGGGTGTTTTTTAATAATGAAGTATCACCACTCAGCCACATCACTGGTTGGTTTCGAGCATTACTCTGACAACAGTTGTACTGACATGGATTATGTGGATTTAATGAGCAACCCAAGTAGCAGCTTTCCAAATTCTGCCACTGGAGAGAAGTCCTGACCTACTAAATCAGAAGAAACCATGAGGTGATCTTGTCCACTGCTCCCTATACAGAAATCACCTATGCCATGACTGACCACTGCAAATCTCCAGAGGTGGACCTTTCATCATGTTCCTCATCAAAACAGGATTCCCTACTAGTTTTAATTATTCTTCATACTTATCACTTGTTCCTAAAAGCTCTCATTCCTGAAAGTACTCTGCAGATGAACTGTGATTAAGGCAGCACTGAAATTCCTCTTAGTCCCCAGGACCTTTGCTTTGTCAGACAAAGCTCCTCTGTTGGGTGAGCAATTGTTAAAATTTCTTTAAAACAATATTTAGAAGTATTAATGGTCAGAGTGTGGCATAAAATATCTCAATACTTTTTATATTCAGCCATTATGATGCCATTTCCTTGCTCTGACAGGTGATACACATGAGATGGTGCACGGCCAATCCTGGTGGTGCTTTAGTTTAGTTTCAAGCCTTTCATCTTTGTAGGTATGGGCTAAACGTGGCCTTTGATGCAAAAATCACATGAAAGATATGTCTGTGAAGCAAGGTTTTTTCTGATCCCTGACTCTGCAAAATGATCTATACAGAGAGATACTTTTGTGGAGCAGCATTTAAGTCAGATCAATGCACAGGATCCACATCTCACCCATCAATATACTCCAAAATAGCTCAAGCAATAAAGCTGCACATATTATCTGTACCATGCAGGATATGACATTATTGTATATTCCTGGTCTCCTAACCATGGCAAGATGCTGCACCCTCATGACAGGAGGCATCACTCAAATTGCTTCAGCGTGTTCTGGAAAACCCCAGTCTTCCCACTGAAACTGCTGCCTTGCTAAGGAAAGGGGGAAGCTCAAAGAACAAAAACTTTAGGAAGGTTTTCAGGTAGGGAGCCCCTTCGCTTGCAGAATAAAGGCTGCATACCAGGAACATGAACTAAGATGCACAAGAGAGCCATCCAAATATCCAGGCTGTGATCACAATGTCGAGTTGGCAGCCTCCATAAAACAACCAACAGCATTCCCAGTTTGAAAAAATCTGAAGTCAAATCAATCTCTTCCTGCAGATCTCCATTGTAGCATAAATTGGAATCCTAACAGCAAGTATTTTAGTTCTGAAATAAACAACTGTATATATTTACTGCTCCTAGGCCCTCCTTGATTCATACACTAGAAAAAAGGCCTCCAAGGCATTAACAAAAGGATTCATGTTGCAGTCTTACAAAAGGAAAAACTGAGTTGTTGCCAACCTTTTTTTTAAACAAGCACCATCTTGGAAGTGCAATTAGTAGCTAAAAGTACATGTTAAGCATTTAAACAGCTTTTTCTTTGGGACCTGCCTAAGCATTTGCAAACTTTTCAAGACCTCAGCTGCAGAAATTGCTCCATGTAGAAACTGTGAGTGCAGGTCCCCAAGCTTATGCCAAGATTCCCTTGTTGAGTGGACTTGTACAACGCAATTTCAATGTAAGAACATAAATTATGTCACTTAACACAATGCTAATAATCTTGCAGGGTATTGTACAATAATCACACTTCCAAGTGTGAAGCACCAACACTTTAGAAGGAACAAAACAGATGAAACCCTGCAGTGACTCAGTTTGAGCAATTTATGCATAAAGCTTTCAAAATTACACCATGGAGAAGGCTAAATTTAGACTGGAATCAGTAATGTCAGTATTTTGACATGGGAAGTAGTGTAAAACCTCAATATATGGATTAAAAACCCCAGATACTTTGTATGCAACTGGGCATGGGTCAACCTCTGCCTCATGCCACTAGAACTAAAATCTGGTGGCTGGGTCTGTTGAGAATATTCTTGTGGTGTTTTAAGGTCACTGGTAGCTTCTTAAAGCTCACCATACACAACTGTAACCTTTCAATACTACATGTATTTCCTGACTACAAAACCCCTACAGAAATAAGTGTCAATTCTTGTACATCCCTTCAATTCTGAAGACTGAAATGCATCTTCTTTTTGCCTAAAGTGGCCCCATTTGAGATCAGAATATAATGGTCAGACTGCACATATACAAGTGTTCAGCCAAAAGGACATGACAAAAACAGATAATAATTTAAAACTCAACAACCTGTTAGCAAACAGAACCAGGGCCTCTGCAACAGGGACTGAAAAACTGCATGGAAGAATTCTGGTTCACCACATGGACTCTTGGGCATGATGGTGAGCCAAACAGCATGGCACACTGCACTACAAACACTAATATTAAAGTTTTTTTTGTGACAGATTAACAGAAATATTTTTATTTATACAGCCATGTTTTCAAATATAGATTCTTTTGTTCATATGTAGGGAAAGAATTTTAAGTTTGCTGAGTCTTGGAACCATTTTAAAGACAGTGGTTTCCATCATGAACATTGCACTTGGTTAAAAAAATGTCTTCCTAATATCTTCTACAGCCCTATCTTAAAAAGGTACCATGCTCATTCAATTTGTGACTCTTCATAACATGTTTTCAAGTCTTCATGTATAAAATGTCAAATGTATTTACCTGCCCATGCAGTATTACAGTTTCATCTATCTTTATATTTCAGTTCTTCCTCTAAAATTCAAGCACAGTAAACAGCCTGAACACGAGACTGTATTCAGAGTTCAACTTCAGAATGCAAACAGAAAAGAGATGCATGGCAGGATCCTTTTTAAACATGGGCTGATCCAAGCGATTCAGGTGAAAAGTGAACAAAGAGTTAATCCAAATGCGAAGGGCTCCATTTCAGTAATAGCATGAATAAACCCCCACAGAAGGCTCCATTGCTAGCAGCAAACTCCACAGAGTCCAGATGAACCAGCAGGAAGAACAGAGGGCGGATAATCCTGTAAAATTACCCCAGTGGAAATGTTGATAAATTCCCAATTACGAGACCTGCTCTAGAATGAAAAAAAATGCAAGATACAATACAATTACCAGTCAACACTTGCACATCTTTGTATTTAAGCCAGACAAATACCACAGGTATTTCTTAATCCCTTGGATTTTGAATTAGTTACCCATTGTGGTGAAATCTAGATTATGAAAATAAGCCCCAGAAATCAAATGAAAAAACAGGCAATCTGCAACTCTAGTTACAAAGCAAATACCCATCCATGAAGTTCTATTTTCGGTGATACAATTTTCTATGCATTTGTGGAAATACAGATGGCTGTATTAAAAAACAAACAAAAAAAACCCCCAAACAAAACAAAACAAAACAACAACAAAACCTTTAGCTGCATTTGTTTTGAATATATTTCTTATACCACACAAAGCAAAGCAGCGCAGAATCAGGTTGGAGAAGACCTCTAAGATCATCGAGTCCAACCTAGGACTACAACCTAGTAGGTTCCATATGAATTTTTAATGTTTGTGGAAAAATTGCTGATAAAATACGTGTTCACCATAGATACCAAGACAGAAACAGGTGTATTAGATATCTCCTTTTCGAAAGCCTTGTCTGATCCCAGGCTTATCGCTCTCCATAAAATTCCGGAGGAGGAGAGGCTGTCCTGTGAGCCCCACGACAGTCCGGGGGGGCTGGGAGCTCCCCATCGCCCGCTCCCCCGCAGGATGCGGTTCCGCAGGCAGCCCAGGCGCTCGTTCCCCGCGCTCCGGCCGAGGCCGTGACCCCGCCCGGTTACAGAACGACGGCCGGGCCGGGCCGGGCCGGGCCGCTCCGCTTCGATCCCGATCCTGATCCCCATCCTGATCCCGATCCCGGCCCCGCCGCCCCCGCCCCAATTCCCTCTGTTTATCCCTGCATGCGCCCGTCCCGCGGCCCCGCGCGCCCGCCCCCCGCGCGCTCCCATTGGCCGCGGCTGCC
>VZRO01007381.1:646230-672883 GCA_013397915.1 Daphoenositta chrysoptera | reverse complement strand
CAGGCCGCCCGCGCTGCGCGCACGCTCCGCGGCCGCGGAGGAGCCCGGCGAGGGGGCGGCAGGGCCGGGGGGCCGCGGGCGGTGCGGAGGGAGGGGTTTGGAGCGGGTGTTGGGGTACGGCCGCACGAACCGGGGGAAAAGTGGGTGAAAGTAACGTGTGGGCTGCGGAGTAAGGTATGCGAATGGTGTGGGGCAGGGAAGGAGCACGGGATCTCCTAGCAGGAGATCAAGGAAGGCGAATGGGAATAGTCGCTTGTTTGGAAAAGAACTTTTAAATTCTCCTGCGAAAGCCCAAATGGGGAACTCAGCCTTGAAGTGGGGGAGCTCAGACACGGTGCGGGTGGTAGGCCGGATGCTTTTAGGAAAGAGGGCATTTCTTCTATGTTTGTGTCTTTAATGGTAAACCAATGCCTCAGATCCTTCACTGTGACATGTTCAGGAACAGTGTTTACTGTGAAATGTCCCCCAGAATCGCCAGCAGCACCTTTCTGAAACTCAGGTTGCGGCTCACATAATTTTCTCCCATTAACCGATCATTGCATGCAAACCAAGATATTTAGAAAAATACATTCTCATTAAGTGTTATTATTACCGTCTCAGCACAACAAGACTTTAGCATGAGAGATGCCAAGTGAAATGATGGTGGGGAAGTGCCATCCACGGTGTAATACTGGCAAAACTTCTAAATAATGACTTCCAAATTAAGGATTTCCTCAGTTTTTCAGAGCATTGATGATGCTGCAGCAAATGAGCGCTTAGTTCCACTTCATCCAAAGGAATAGTGAGGACAAAGACACTGTCGCAGATACAGAACCCTGCTTCTGATCTGGGAAAGCCGAATAGGAATGTAGGCCTCCATTTAGGTATAACTGGATATGTAGCTGGAAATAAACGGCACTCACTCTGTTGTGCAGCGAGGCATTCTCTTTTAACATGATGTAAAAGAGGATGGTAGCTGGTGCAGCTTCTGAGGAACACTACCCCCATCCATCGAGGCCAGTGCTTTGGAAAACACGACCCTGGCATGCTGCGGACCAAGCCTGCTCACAGAATGTCCTCCACTGCAAGGCTGACACTTGGTTGGAAATAATCCTGCTATACTTCAGATTTCTGTTCAGCCTTATCATATCATATATCTGAAATGCTCTTGGATGATAAACTATCTCCTCTCCACAGGGTGCAGTCCTGCGCTGAGATACCCGAGCCTGCTCCATTACGGATGCGCGGGGCTCCGGCAGAATTCCGTATCTGCTTCCCGCCCTTGGCTGCCTCTGGAGAGCTGACACTCATTCAGAACTAACTCGAGTGGCTCTGCATGTCATTCTCCTGCACTGCATGTCTTTTCTTTCTGATAAGCAGCTGTCCTGCACATTCTTCAGTTAATACTTTCTGGGTCAGATATGGCCTCAATAGACTATATCATTTTGCCCAGAGCTAATTCTCCAAAAGCAGTAGGAAAGTCTTTGAATACGTTGTAGGATTTTCCAGGAATTGCTGCTCAGCGAAGAAAATTCAGTTGATCACGAGTCTCTCGAAAAATGCTTGCAGGGAACCTTCATTCCTCAGGGATGGATGCTGGGGTAATATTACTTTAAACATGGAAAGGTCTGCTGGCAAAGGCCTTCAACGCTGCAAGTGGAGAACAAATGGCAGAAAATACTGTAATTCTCAAATAAGTGAGATAAGCAAATGAGAACATTAGAGAAAATCATTTAAAAGCAATTAAAAATAATTCTGTATTATTGCCCATTATATAGACTAACAGGAGATCACAGCAGTTTTGCAGATTTCAAGTTAATGAATTTTATGATGATGTTACAGGTTATATATAAAATACCAGCAATAATTGAAGAGCCTAAAGTTATGGCCTTTTATGTCAACAATTTTTTTTAAACTGCCAGCTTGTGTGGTTTGAAACAGCAGAATGAAGTAAAAACAGGTATGTGGGGTTTTTTTTAGAAACTGTTATGTTCCACTGAATTTCCTGTGCAGAAGTGCTGTTGCTCATCTGTACGTCTGATTAACTTTTGCTCCCTGAAAGTGTTATCAGACCTGTAACCAGGCAAACAGCAGAGCAGATGGCCAGTGCCAGTATCAGTGTTTCTGGTCTGGGTGCTCAATGAGATCTGAGAGTGTAACATGAGCCTCTTTCATTTTGTCTGTCTCACATGGCAGATATACTTGGTGCAAGTGCTCTGGTTGCTCAAGGTCACAGATTCATCAATCAAAAGAGAGCCCTTCCCATTAATCTTTTACCTGCCCATGACAGTTCCATACATATCAGGAGCTGCCATGTCCCACAAAGTGCTGTTGTCCTGGGTTTGGGACAGTAGTGCTGTGAAAGACAACCAGGTTAAGCAGAAATTAGTCACTGTTTAAAACACAACATTAGATGCAGTGTAGTCTGAGTGTAAGTTTTCATTCATTATACCCTAAACCAAAAATGCCTTTTCGTGCTGTGGAGTAAGGCTTCATTTGGGCCAAATCTCCCATCCCACACAATTGCATGTCCCACACTGTGAAGGTGAATGTGTTACAATATTTCTGACCTTACACTTGGAGATAGAAATATTTGCTATGAGTGGTTTAAAAAATCTCAGTACCCCCACCATCTCCCCTCTGCATGCACATGTCCGAGGCTGGAGCTGGGATTGTGCCTGGGAGGCCTCAGGGATGCCACAGGGTCCATTTGACCAACACTTAGGGCTGGTTTGAGCTCCTGGTGCTTCTGTGCACTGGCAGAGGGATGTGAAACTTGTGGTAGAGAGTTATCTTTGTGGCTGAGCAGTGGTACTTTTTTGCTGTGTTTAAATTGCTAAATTTGGTGAAGATATACTCTTGAAATATCTAAACAGAGTTGCACAGTAGAGGCTTGTTTGACTTCTAAGTTCTTTGTAGTAAAGGGCACATCCTTTATCCTGCATGGCTCGTGTTTCACCCCATCCTGAGGGAGAGCAGGCACAGAGGTGTCGTGGCTTGTGGAATCTCTTGTGTCTGGGGTTACAGAAAGGGTGGCCAAGGAAAGGTTCAGTCCTACCCACTCCCTCACTCTCTGTGCCCAGGAAATGTGACAAAAGCAATGTAACTGGAGGCAGGAAAGGAATCGGGGAGGAGAGTACAGTTACGGTAAAGCAGGGGAGATAATGAGGAGGAAAGAAGGAGTAACTGGGAGATGGAGAGGGATCCCAACTAGGAGGGCAGAGCCTAATTATGGTCTGCATTTTCAGTCTGCGTGGGTTTAGATACAGGGATCTGAACTGCAGGATAGCTTCCATGGCTGTTGAGATCAGTGGGATAGCTGCTCTGAACATGGCATATGCCTAAAATGACAGGTAGTCTGAAAAATGAGGACTTGGAGCGCTCATATTGTGCTTCTGAAATCATTGCATTTTTAATGATTTCAGCCTTAAGTTTTATGGCCTGTTCTCCATCTACCGAGTGAATGTAAGAGCATCTTCTTTCACAGCTGGATAGTAAAGATAAATCTTTGATGTTTATTGAGCATTAAAACTACAGTGAAAGCTCCATACAAAAAGCATTGAGGCAATTAATATTCCTGCTCTCCTCTGCATGGAATGGAGTTCAGTGGTTTCCAGAAGACCTGTATGTAAAAAGGTAATTGAAGTCTTCCCTTATGCATATCCACAACAGAGATGAATTCAGGAATTTTAATCCTAGGATGGCACAATTTGTAGGTAAGGTCTTTGCAGCCTTAGAATTACTTTAATATGCATTGTTAGACAAAAGTGGAATAAGTACTTTGAAAGAAACTGAATATGATCAAAAGCTTTCTTTCTAGAAATATCTGCATTTTAGTAGGAAGACTTCCACAGTGAGAGAAGAGTTTCTAACACCTTTTTGCCAGTTATGGATACTACTGTTTAACTCTGCCACCACCTGAGATGCTTGTGTACTATGTTTAGATGACTCTTATAATTGTTTAGATGTTTGATAAATTGTCAGGACTGTAGCAGTTTAAAATGTGCATTGAACCTTGTTCTCTACCTCAAGCATGCAGGTCTGTGAAGCATTGAGTCATTAATGCTTTCTAGTGTGTGCATTTGTGCTATACTGTAGCAGTGAAGTAACAGATCTAAGAATGTCATAATCCTTACTTGTCCTAATCAAATATTAAAATCTGAAGGCTGTTAAGAAGCTGGATTTATGAACCATGATGTTGTTTACCTCATTATCATTTTTCAGACACAGGCTGATTCTTGCAAGTTTTTGTTTCTAGAATCAGCTCTCCAACTCTTGGTCACCTTTCTCCAAGAAGATATCCATCTTTTCGTATGAGAACTAAGCTAATAATATGAAAGAAAATGTTAGTGGTATGACCTGCCTGCATTCATTACATGGGCAGAGCTCCTGGCTGCATTCAGAGCTCTGCAAAATGAGCACAAGGCTTTGCCTTTCACAGCAAAACCTTTCATGAATGTGAGTGAATAGAGCAAATTGCTATGAAATACCTGAATGCCCAGTTATGGAGTCACAACTGAGAGGTTAAATGCCAAATAAAGGCGTTATTGATATAAGATGGAAGGATTCTTTTTAGTGGAAAGCCAGTGTTCAAACTACCCATCCAGATTTTTAGTGTTTTCTCCCATATCCTCTTCCCTTTGTATCCATTTTGGCGGTTTTTTCCCCTCCCTCTGTCAGCGTCTTATTTTTCATCTTTATTCATCGTTGCTTTCTATGCTTTTCTCTAGCAACAGAAACATATTTACTTGCAAGCTGATCCCATCTGTGCTCCCGCATTGTAAAGCTTCCCCCTGCCGTGGCACTGCCTGTCTGATGGAGTTTCATTCCACGGGTGGGAAGCTCCAGCCTTCCGGAGTGCCAGGATTTCACACCGTGGATCAGGCAGGCAGGGCACTGCCCACTGGGCATGGTTTTTAAAAGAAAGAGGCTGGGCAGCTTTTCTTGTGTAAGAAAATGCAATGATACTGTAATCATTTGTTGCCTGACCGTTCACTGGAATGGAAGAATGCTGAACTTTTAATTTAATTGGGTCTCTCATGCTTGCACTGCTTCCTGCTCATGAACCAGAATATATGAGGACTATAACTCAAATATACACTGAGCTGTCCTTGCTGCAGTCTTATCCCTTGCAAATTAAGTAGGATCAGGACTCAAAAGAGATAACTAAGGAGACCTATGTCCTGGAGGAAATTACCGTGAATTACAAAATGATGGTTTCTCTCTTAATAAAAAATGAACTAATGCTCCAGTGTGACACTATGGAACTCTTCAGTTTATAAAGGTACTGTCTTTCAGGAAATATATATGTTAATCCAGCTGTCATGCATAAATTCTCATTTGGGGCCTGATCTAATTCCCATTGAAGTAGAGATGGACTCAATCTACTTAAATTTCTCCATGCAGTTTCACGGCTTTCCACTATCTTCATCTGTTGTATCACATTGCTGTGTGTGGGTAGAGTTGCCACATTCCACCCATGACACAACTGTTTCAGTGGCAAGTGAAGTGATACGTGCATATGGCACACGCAGGCTTTACACAAACCGTATGCTTTCAGACAGCTATCTGTGTAATTGGGGGACGTTGGAGAGGCTTCCCGAAGAAAAAGTCCATTTGCTACATTATTAGAAAATTTTGCAAACTTTGTTTATTATTATCAGGATCTTACTTTTGATATTTGAGGGGCAGAATGAGTGATTTATTGCTTAACTTTCATACCTTTCATAAATTAGTAAGTCAGATTACTTACTTTGGACAACAATAAAATGGTTGCATGAGGATTTTGGAATCAATCTGTTTAATTTTATTATTTACTGAGTCAAATCTCAGGCCCAAATTTTGCTTATTTAACAGTGAGCAACTTCATAAAATTTCCAATTACAGTTGTACATAGTCTTCTTTATGCTATGTGTTTCACATTTCCAAGATATCGAATGTCCTCATTGCTGAATGTTTTTTTTATAGGAGATTATGACTATTTATCTGAAGAATTTTGGCTAAAGGCAGTCTCCATTGGGGAAAAAACCCTCCAGAGAATTTATAAAGCACATTTTAATCTTGAGGTTATTATAGGTCTATTATTCTTGGTTTTTTCATTAATGGTTGCAAAAAAAATTACAAACTGACTGAATAAATTTAGCTGGTAGTTAAGTGTGGCTATTTCTCTATTATCTGAATTGACAAAATACTTTCCTTAGCACATTAGGTATGCAGAGAGAGGGGACAACATAGTATTGGGTCAAACACCAACACAGTCAGACTAATTAAATATGAAAACTCATCAGCCTCTCACGGAGGGTCTCCTGTAGGGCCGGATCCATTGCTTTGGGACACGCTGGAGTGGGATCACCTGAAGTAGTGTGGGCACATCCTCTCTCAGGAGGATGCCCCTGCACTCAGAGGAGGCTGCAGCACCTTGGGGCTCTGATTTCTTTTTGAAGGCTTTGAAGGCAGGCGTTGGAGCTGAGGTGATGAAACTGGAAGAGGTTTGTTTCCCAGCACTGGGAGACCTCAGTGAGCAGAAGGAACGCAGGGCATTCACCACTGAGACGGGCGGGGGTGACTCTGTCTGCAGCCATGCCGGGTAAAATGGAACAGCTTCTGCCCAGAAAAAGGGTGAAAATCATTGCCTGCTTCCCAGGGGATCCCTGCAGGTGACAGGAAGAAAATTTGTCCAACATTCACAGCTGGTGATTGGTGTGGTACATTAAAGGCTTTTCTACTCCTTCCAAAATATTAGGCACTTTGAATAAATGCCCACGGGAGTGACAAATTGCCAAGGTGAACAAGCCACTGATCTGACCTGCTGTTGCTTCCTCTGTGTCCAGAATTGTTGCTCTGCAAGATTAAAAGAAGGACAAAAATTTGTCAGACAAAAAAATCAAAATGTTTGAGCCTAATGCAGCACACTTAGGCTAAATCACGTTTCCTAAAGTGTGGCTTTCAATATCAAGCCTACTCCTGAGGAACTGGCAAATGCTCAACGAGCACAACACGGAGACAACTGGCAGCCTGAGTCATTTTCGCATGTGATTGTTGAATGTGACAGATTGAGAATAGCAAGGAGTACGAGTTCATGCTATGAGAGTGAAGTAACCCAGCATCCGCTCACTGGCTCGAGCCTGCAGAGAGATGTGGAGTGCTGTGGCAGAGAAATGCCATCAGGGCTTTGGAAAAATGGGTTTAGCACACATGTTGTTTTCTTCCTTTGCTCATTTTTATTTCACCATAGAATGTTTCTTTCTCGTCTTCATGGCAGATGGGAAGTAAGAGAAAAACCCTTGACATGTTTGTAAAGCCTGGATTGACATTAACTTATTCGCCTTTTTACTTTTTCTCTGATTACCTTTTGCCTTTCTGCTTACACTGATGCTGTATTGGCCTTTTTATTCCTTGGTAGTTACTGCTCCAGAATGTTGGCTATAGAGAAGTGATTTCAGATAAAACTGGGATACACTTGCTTGTGGAAATAATCCCTTCTCAACCAACCTGGTGGGGTTTCCTTTCAGAGCAAACTGCAACAGGCTGGGGAAGTCCAGGGGAGTTACCAATGAAATATCTGCTGCAATCCAACCTTCTGTTGCAGTTGATCTCAGAGTATTATAGCTGAGTCATTTATTAATTAAATTTAGCCACACTTTATTTTCACACATGTTCTTGGAAAAGGCAACTTCTTCCCAATGTCTTACTCAGAAATGTTTGACGTGTGGTCTCTGCCAGCACAGCTGAGCGCTTTGGCTGTTTGGGACATGTCTGTAATGTGTTCTGCACTGACCTGCTGTTGGAAGTCTGCTGCTCAGCTATGTAACATTGTATGTGAGGGATTAGTTAATTTATTCTTTGTAAAACAATGTGCTTGATTAATTAGTTGTAGAGGTGTTTTGAGGGTTTTGGGTGAGAGACACCATGGAGCAGTGACATGCTGCAAAAAGACTTTGAGATGGGTAACATTGATGCCCAGGGCCCTTGCAAAAAGAGAAGCCTCTGCACGGGTTGAGTAGGATAAAGGTAGATTTTTGATCTGTCCGGATGTTTTTTTCATCTTTTCTTCTGTAAGCTCTTATGTGTAACCATGGGTTCAGGACATACGTGGTTCTGTTTACAATGATTAGAACCAAACATTTTTTCTCCCTTAGTTCTTTATTTGTCAAGACTTTGGGAAGATGATGATTCCTGGGAGGCCTCTGGCTGCAGTGAATGGTGAGTACCTGGACTGACTCCACTTGTCTCCGTTTTGTTCTACAAATAATTATAGGTGATGCATTAACACAGAGAGCTGCCTAATGCACCGGGCACGCTCTGTTTGCTCACCACAGCAACAGAAAAGGATTAAATGCAATCTTTGTGTTCGTGAGCTCTGGGCCGTTATTCTTGCCAGCCCGAGGTGATTTATTGCTTCAGATCTGAGTTGCCAGTCCCTGGTGGGGACGTGTGGAAGTGAAGTGACCTGTACAGAAATTGATCTATTTAAACCCATATTTATTCGGTGAATCGTTTGCCCTAATGGCTGTTTGTGACAGCAGCTGCCTGTCAGGGATGTGCCAGTGGGAGATGAGGGACCCCAGGAAAGGGCTCAGGACATGGATTTCTGGAGCTGCCATTGCTGTTTTCTCCATCTTGGTACCTCCACGTCTGTCCATGGATGGGACACCACAAGAAACTGCACCAGCCTGGGCACCCTTCTGACATTTCACCTCATCTCCTAATTCTCTCCTTGATGCTGCTTTTTGTTCATGAGAATTCAACAAAATGCCTCCTCTCTTGGTGACTGGTGCCTGGAGCTCCCCAAGACTGGCCCTACATGGACTGAAGCTGCTCTCAGTGTCCTGGGGCCAGAGTGGGACTTGGGGCTGTGGAGAGACCGTGGGTGCCAGGCCCTGCTGGGGACCCTGCTCTTCCAAATAATGGACAGCAGGTGGTAGCACATGTTCATTTCATCACTTTTGGGTTTTTTTTAAGAATTTGGCTTTGCAAAGCTTCATCTGATTTTCTAGAAAGGGAGCGGGTGGGAAGGCTGCTGCCAAAGAGGATGAACACCTGGCTTGCTTCCAAGTTTTTCAGTTTTTCCACGAAAGCTCAAGCCCCTGACGTTGCTACAGACACTTTCCTTCCATGAGCTCCTTCGCTGTGTAAGTGAAAGGACTTGTCTTGGCCTGACTGCAATCCTCACTGGATAATTTCCCTGTGGAAGTGCTCAGGTAGTGCTGAGCCAGCAGAGCACCGGGGCTGGGAACTGCAGCGAGCTCAGACAGACTCTGTGGGCCTGAATTAAAGCTGAATTACACTGCTTGCATCAGCTACCAGGGCTGCTGAAAGAAAACACGCTCCTCCAGCCCAAAATCCTCCTGAGAGGTGTGAAGGTAGCCAGGGCAGCGTGTCAGACAGACGGGGCTGAGTCCACCCTCCAGCTGGCACACAAAATATACAGATCCCTCTGCCCTGCAAGCTGAGTGGCAACAGGAGCAATGGAAGCATTTTTGGACAAATACTCCTGCAGGGTTTGTGATAAGGCACTACTTTTTGTTGGCCTGGTGAGAGCATCTGCATGGGCGAAGGTGCAGACATGGTTTTGAAATATCCAGCCTTGTTAATCCATATGTCAATAATACATTCATCCTGAGATTTATTTAATACAGACACTTTGTTTACTGCTGGCTTTGGAAATATTTCAGCTCCAATAAAAGTGCGAACTTGTTTGTTTTTTTAATAACTGGACTTGTATAATTAACTGACATGTTATGACAATCTACTGTGGCCTGAAAAGCAGAGCTTCAATCACATGTCTTAAATGAAATTGAGACAGTCCAACCTCAGGTTTCTTGTTCGACTGGGTTTATAATTGCTTTCAGACTGCCCTTAAAAACGCCCACATGTGGATGAAAACACCTGCAGTTTGGCCACTGGGATAACCACTGAGTTGTTTCCTTGTCAGACCTGGGCCAGAGCCCAGCTGAAATGAGTGCCAGCAGGCTGAACCCTCCTACATGGCCCGTGTTTCCAGGTGTAGCTGGTTGTGTAAAAACTATTAGACATCTAATCTCTTATATCTGTATTTGTCTATTTATAGCAGGGAGAGCAGAAATGCCAGCATTTTATGCTCCAGGAAATGGATACTGTCACAGGAATATGTGATTCAACTTGGCTCCACTTATTTTGAACTATTTAGGTTTTCTCAGGACTGACCTATAAGCCTATTATATTTAAATTGTGTTTGGGCTTTTATGTCTTGATTCTGACAATCCAGAACTTTTCTTCTGCAGCAGCAGGCTGGGATTCTGTTCCCAACTTAAATTTAGAAAAAGTAACAATTTTCCAAGGAACTGGCCAGAATTCCAAATCTTCCAGAACTTCTGAGTAGTTTAAATTGGTTCTCAGTACACTGTAGTCACTGTGTCATCTGTTTTTCAGTGCAAACCTGTCTCAGGCAGGTACTTATTACCATACTTAGCAATATAACCTTTTGTTTCATCAAACTTTTACCAGTAAAACCTCATTCATTTTCATCTGGATAATCTAGAAGATGAATTACCACTGCAGTCCTCCTGCTTTCCAGAGTTGTAGTTGAGCCAAATCCCATCTTTTCCAGAAGAGTGAATATTAATTTTATGTCCCAGTAGCTGGTAAATCACATGGTAACTGTTAATAGCAAAAATGGTTCCTCAATGATGTTGCATTTTTTGTAAAGTTATTTTTTGTAATGTTTACAGAAAAAAAAATACTCTCTAATAAACCATCCTATGAAAGACACATTTTAAGTGGAGAATAATGGGGTTTGCTAGTGATGACTTACTTGTTCTTAAGTGAATGTATAAGTAGTAATTGATATGAAATTGCTGGGCAAACTTAGCCAGATTCTGACGTGCAATTGCAACATGCTGCTTCAGAAGGGTGGTGCTTGCAGAAATATCAGAGTGTGTAAGTAAAATTCCCTTCAGGACAGGCTGATAGGAAAGCTCTGGGAACGAGTCCTGAAGTAGACTGGGTGTCCTGCCAGTAACCTTCACTGTGGTGACGGGGGAGGAACCACCCGTTGCAGGAGTGCAGATGGCTCACGTTATTCGAGATGTCCCCGGCAGGCTGGTCAGTTCTTTATTATTAATTTCAGTACAGCAGGGAACATGCTGTTAATTGGAGAAGGGATGTGGATGTGCAGGATCCTGCCCAGCTCTGTAAACAGGACCTAAAACCTCAATCTCCCTTCCATCTTCTCATACCTGGGGCCGATGATATCAGGGGCTGGACCAGGGTCCAGGACAAATTCCTTCCTTTGTGTGGTGTCTTTTTTGCCTCCCAGCAAAAGAACCCAAGTTGTGAATAAACACTAGCATGGAGGTGGAACTGGGACAATCTGGTTTTGCTTAGTGGTGTAAATGATGTTAACTCTGTTTCTCAGTCCTGGCTTTAAAAAAAATAAATAGAATTTCTCAGAGACAAGTCACAGACCTTCATTCAGGAACAGAGGCACTTCAGTGGGAAAGGCCAACTGAGCTGATACAGGTTTTTCTCTGATTTGGGAAGCCCTGCCATTTGACCCCTTCGGTGGTGGTTCACATGGTGTAACACTAAAATGTGGCCCTTGACTGTCATTGGTGCTGTTTTCTAGCCCAAGAGATGTGCGTGCCTAGAGAATAAAGTGATGCTTCATTTAATTTTGGCACAGAACACAGTTCTCCTGCCATTACTGATGGGTGAGCAGGGTAAAGGCTGTGTCCTTCTCTAGGTTAGCAGAGCTGTACATCAGCTCTGGCTCCCTGGTGGGATGTCAGAGGTTCAGTTCTCTGGCTCCTGGCCAGCACAGGCAGGAACTCCCTAACACTGTCCTGCTTTTACATATTGGTGGGGGCTAAGGAGAGCATTAGTAATCAGAGCAACTCCACCCTATATGGTGGAGATACAGCACCCTGATGGGAGATTCCCGTGGAAAACTCTGGTAAAGCTGATAAGAATCCACAACTGACCTTTGATGCCTGCACCTTTCAGATGCAAAATGCTTGACATAAGGAAATGGTGAATCTGAGGTGTTCCCATGTGGATCTGAACAAGGGCAAGCTGAAAATGTATTTACAGCTTGTACTATAGATGTGTGGGTTTAGTAGGGCTCAGCCAGAGGGAAAGGGTTTTCCTTTCTATGAGAGGATTCTTGGCCAATTTCCCTATAAAGCCCAGATCCTTTGAGTCTTGTTTGGTAGGAAAAGAGATCTTCTCAGCTGGAGCTTTGCCCAAAGAGATTCAGAACATACCTGTGGTTTTCTCATCTTAAACAGTTTTCATTTAAGTGTTTGTGGTGTTAGGTGATGCTTGCAGAGGTCAGGATTGTTCAGGGTGTTTTATTATGTACATTTTCAGTGTACATCCCTGGAGGCTTGTACAGCCCCGAGGAACACACTGGCCCTGTCACAAACTGTATCTCTCTGGCACAGAACTGAATGAAGAAAATCTTAATACAGTGCAGCAGGTGAAGTGACCTTCTGGCTCATGGCCAGGGGAGAGCTGGAAGAGGAGAGCAGCCCAAGCTGTCAGAGGGCAGTGGAGGTGATCAGCGTGCAGGAATGCAGAGGGGACATCTGCTCCAGAGCCCAGCAGTGACAAAGCCAAGCTGCAGAATTACCCTTTTTTTTTTGGATGGGAGATTTCAGGAATTCTGTCAGTTATCACTGCAAAGCAGACTGCAGCCTCAATCCTGCTTTCTCCGAGTGTGAGAGGTGTAGGTTCAGATCAAAGGACCTGGTTTGTACTTAGTTTGTATGGGCTCATCATGGCCCTACAAAGCATTTCAGTGCTTATGCAATGAATGTGGATAGTTTCATTGGTCTTATTGAAACTGGTGGTGTATTGAAACTTATTGAAACTGGTGGTGTATTTAAAATTCCGTGTTGGAGTGCTTTGCATGGATATAATGACTCCAGGAGAGAAAAAAGCAATTTAAAGGAAACATTCAAACGCTTCTAAAAAAGAAAATTTTCCTTCCTGCTGGACTGACTGAATTCAAATGAGGCTTCTCAGACCACCTCTCCAGGTCAGATAAAAAAATCAACCCAGATAATTCAGGGTGAAAGCATCACTTCCAGTAAGTTTGTTAGTGACACAGAGTTACTTGGTGCGTCACAGGGTGTGTTGGGTGTATTACACTATGGTATATGGTGTAAAACCCTTCTCATTTGGCAGGAGAACTGTTGGGCAGTATTTTTAAGGGCCTGTAGCTTGTCCATAAAAGACCTTTGTTTTTGAACTGCTGCACTTCTATGCACAGGAAAAGTGTTGTTCCATATAACCAAGTTGTAAAAAACCCCAGACATTTCTGGGTTTAGCCCTAACTGGTTACCACTGTGGGCAGATGTAAAAGGTTTTTGTTTTGTTTGTTAGTTGTTTGTCATGTTTTTAAATGTTCTAAAAGATAAAAAATGTTGCATAAATATGTCCTAATCATCAGATTTTTAATACAAGTTCTGCCTGCTCTGTAGTGTCTGATCTACGCTGTTGCTCAAAGACGTGACTGAATTGATGCAGATGTTTTCCTTCCTATATCACAAGTAACAGCTGAACACACAAATTCCAGCTTTTCTCAGTCAGAACTGACCATTGCCTCATACACAGCTTAGTAATATATAAAAAGTAGATTTCAAAATGTTACAGGGAATGGAGCAATTGTCGTTTTGCCTGCTTTGTAACCCAAACCATAGAACTCTCAGAAGTTTTCTGTATCCACTCAGATGCTCTAGTCAAGCTACCAGCTGTGAGATAACGATATGTGAGCTTCAGTAAGTGTAAGTGGCCCCAGAACACAGGAGGAGGGTTGGGTGCTCCCTGGAGTGGCAGAGGTCTGGTTTAAAGGAAGACCTGCACTGAATGCCAGCTCGAAGGGATCACTGTTCTTCCTTTGCTCATTCAGATCTATTTCTTCCCTCTAATCAATAGCTGCCCTTACAGCATCTGACTGTTACAGATGATCCTTGTGCACTTAACAATATTAGAAAGGGGGCTGTAATGTGCTGTTTGGCACCCTTCCCAGAGGAGTAATTGCAACTCCAAGGGACTACTCCTCACTTCCAGGCATTTAAAAGAAAGTTTTTTGGATGCTCATCCCTGGAAGAAAGCAGAGGAGCTGAACCGGAGAACAAGCAATTTAAAAAGAAATGGCATAAAATATTTGCAGTTTGCTTTCTACAAACCAGGTTGCCTTTGCCTTTGGTGGAATGCCCCAGGATAGTTGCCCAGTAGGGTATTTTAGCAGGGTTCTGGGGATGCTGGGGTCCCATTTCCAAGAACCAGCAGCAGCAGGAGCAGGCGGGCGTGCCCTGTGGTTTGGCTGTGCCCGCAGTGAGGCTCTGCAGAGCTTCCCCACACAGGACATTACACTCCTTCAGAAGCCCAGCTCAGCCCTGCCAGCCATGAAGCAGAGCTTACACTGATCACTGGATTTTCCACAATTGTTCAGTTGCTTGTAAGAAATGGGAAGGAAAAGCAACGCTGTTATCACCACTGCCTTTGCAGGCAAAGGGGGTGGATTTTATCACCTGGTTACAAGCATTTTATTACTCAATAGGAATTCCTAAATTCTTCATTTGAAAGTAAGATGATTTGGGAACAAATACCTATTTTCAACCAACAGTCTTTCCTTGGGTTCTTAGTACACCTTTAGAAGTGTTTTGATTCATGCACATGTGAACCCAGCTGCCAGGGTTTTTGCAAACCAGCAGCCTCCTCTTCTGTCACCATCCCCTTGTACCTGCTCCTGCCCTGCACTGTGCTTTTCCAAAAGTGATATGGCTCTTTCTCCTTGCTGTGGCAGCTCCTTCCTCTGCCTCTCTCCTGGCTTTAGTGTCTTGATCCCCTGCCCTACTTCACTCCAAAGACCAGGACTCCTCACCCTCACACCCCCATCTGATTTTTATTTTTGCTGCTGTGTCACCTAACTGACTAGCTATGGCCAGCTAGCAAAAAGCCAAAGAAGGAGTTAGTATTAATTTGGGACAAAACCACCCCATGAATGTTACATGCTTTAAAAACATTAATATGTTTTGTGCTTTCTGTCCTCCTGGCTCTCATAATTTATAAATTTGCAGCTCTCCAGAAGAACACACTCCTCAGCACAGCGGGATCCTGATTTGATCCTAATTGTGGCTGCTGGGCCTGAATGGGCTGTTAGTCAGCCAACTGCCCTGTGCACACAGCGGGCGCTGGGGAGCCTGAGCAGTGTGACCAGGCCATGTGCCAGCTGTCACCTCCCTGCCCTGTGCCGTGCCACACCCTCACCTACCTGCCAAGGAGGGACAGGGGCACACGGGCACCAAACCCACGAGGGTACAAAACTTTGAGAGCTGAGAAGATCTAGTTTTGATGGGCTAAACTCAGGACTAAGCCAAGCAAAACTCTTTTAACTTAGTGACCACGTAAAATTTTTCTAGTGTAAACATAGCCAATTATACAAATTTTGCATCTGTAAAAGATTGCAAAAGAACACACATTTAGGATTGTGTATTCCCGACCACTTAACAGCCTATATAACCTTAAACATTTGTGAGTCTCTGACTGAGCTCCACAAGAAAATATTACGTGTCAGGTTGGAAGCCCTCTGAAACCTTGCTGCTCTCTGTCCCAGGAGAGCAGAAAAGTTATCTCACAGACTTACACAATTCTTGTTTTGCATGGCTGCTGAGGGCCCTAATGAGCTCAGCTGGCTGTGCCCCTGGCCAGGGCTGCCAGAGCAAAGCTGTGCAGACCTGGGGCTCCCCCAGTGGAAATTGCAGCCAGATAAGTCATCTTCATTTCGTATCAGCTGGAGTTCCTGCAATGCGTAGTTTTATTCTGATAATAGTAGCCAGTCATTTTGGATTTTGATGGTTGCTTTGCCAATGGTGCAGATGGTGTAAGAGAGAAGGATTCCTTCTCACTCACCAATGTGTACAATCCTGCAGAAAAATAACCTGAAAGAGATGTGAAGCTATTTATTAGAATATTTTTTAAATTGATGATCATGCATGCTTGTAGTTTTCTTCCATTAAACAAGTCACTCATCTATAGGCTGATCCCTTTTGTGCCCCATAATATGCCAGAATTCAGCAGTGCTGGTGCTTATGGGAGTTGTGCTGAATGGTGAACAAACAGAAAAGTCAACCTCACCTCCTCCAGAGCCACCTCTGCTCTCTTTCAAGCTGGTTGGATTTTAACAAGTGACAAAGTATGGGATTTTTCTCTGGCCTTTGAGCAACCTTCCTTTTTTTTAATGTTTATATTTGTATCTGCAGGTGGTATCTGATCCATAAGACAAGTTAATTGAAACCCGACTTTAATCATTAAAAAAAAATGTGGGAAATAGCTGGAGGGTGAAATATCAGGCAGGGATTATGAGACTAAAGCTGCATTTTACAAAGGAAAACCTTGTGCCTGGCAATTGTCCTTGTAATATTGCAAGAGCCGGAGGCGTTGAATTAATTCCCAATACAGCTGAGTTCTAATTATCCAAATAGATCAGGGGACCCAGGAGCAACAGTTCCCCCACAAATGCTCACAGAGCCACTCCAAAGCAGTGTGCTGGTGTTCCCTGAGATGCTGGAGTGGGTGCAGCCACCGTGGGTGGTACCTCAGTCAACATCAGCTCTTACCTCAGTGACACACTGAGGGATGCTGGGGTTTGCTGGTTTTAAATAAAGATGGGACATCCTCTTATTTAGGTAATGCAAGTAGGACATCACTCACTCTGAGGTAATGGAGAGTGGGGTTTGAAAGGAAACCAGAAAAATGAGGTTCCTGTAGGGGAGCTTGCACTCTCTAGACAATTTTCCTTGTATTTTGAAGGACCTATATTCCCAGAAGGACAAATCAATAGTTCATGATCACATCGAGCTGAAGGTTATCACACTCATTTATTTTGAATTGACAGAATAGGGTGTGGTATTTTGGGCCATGGGTGGAACGTGGATTTTTGGGTGTTTTCCTGATTTATGATTGGAAATACTTAAAAAGCAATTTCTGTTTTGCAGAAGAATAGCTATGTCATCTTCCTGTGAATAACACAGGGTGTTCACATCTCCATGGTAATTGGATGTGATAAAATAAACAGATGTTCTGAGGTTCTGCAAGAAAAGTCCTGTAAAGGTCTGAGTTTTAGTGCTCCTAATGCACATATATCCCTTTGCCTTCACATTTCTCACAAATAACAAGGTCCACCGTGAGCCACATGGGCCTTCTCATGGGAGAAGAAAATATAAATCTGAAGACAATTATGGCTGAAAAAATTTTCATTAACTTTTTTTAAAAAATATTGGAGAAGATTTTAGGAATAAGGCACTTGATTCAACATGCCCACCCTTTAGTTCCCTCTGCCCTAATCCTGTCTTCAGCTTTCATTTCATATTCTAATTCCTTTCCTCTTTCAGAAATGAATAGAGGTATCTCTTCAATTCCTCAGACTCAATCTCTTGCTCTCCACAGGCTGCAGCAGTACAGCAGCCCCTCAAGGAACTCTGATATACTCTGATAAATCTGATATCCTCTGATTATACTCTGATAAACACCCTCCTGCCCAACACGAGCCTGTTACCTCTCACCATCGTGTTTTCCTGGGCACTCACCCACACACGTACCCACCACACAATTTCAGGAAGCCCTAAGAGACCGCAGCAGTCAAATGAATTTGAGCCTTTATTTGAACAAATGTCACAAATTGTTGACCTTCCTGGCCCAGCTGCAGAGCCCTTCTGCCAGAGCCAGCTCCTGGGGGGTCAGGGCAGCTTGGGGGGACTTTTGGGTCTGGGGTGGTGCTGCTGAGGTTTTGGGTTGTTTGCAATGCACGAGTGCTGCTGTCCGAGTCAATATATTCTTGTTGGTATTTCACTGATGCCTGAAAGCCCAATGTGAGAGTGTAGCTGCTCCGTGCTGCCTTTGGCCTCACACACACGCTGCTTTCCCAAAGGCTTCCTGCCCCAAATGGATGAAGCAAAGAATGGGAGGGGAGTGTGGGGAGGTGGGGAGAGCTCCCCCACCCTGCCTGGCAGGTCTCTGGCTGCGCTGGAGCAGCACCAAAGCCTCCTGACTCCCAGCCCAGCATCTCATCCACACCTTTTCTTATCAATTTTTTTTCATTCCTAAATGCATTTGATGGACTGCAGTTGCTGGAGCACCACAGATCTGCCAAGAGGCTCTCTGATGTGCTGGAAGATTAAAGTGTAAATAGAATATTTTTGGAGAGCTAGCCATATTCCACTGATAAGTATGAGGAAAGAAGAGTTCAGAACAACCCAGACAAAGTCACTGCTGGGACATGAGGTGTCCAGCAATTTTGGGAGTTGTCAGATTTTCTCTCACTTCATATAAATTGTAGAGAAGACAGAGTTTTGTCCTTGAAGAAAGAGGTCTTGAAAGTATATTCACCACACTTTCCATCTTTAAGATACCCTTTAATTTCAAATGCATTGTTCCAAGTTGTTTTTGCTGAAATAATTATAAGGTGTTGGAGTTTATCATCCTCTTGGATGACAGCCATACCTGGAAAAAAGCACTGAATAAAAGCCATGTTAGCAGTTAGCCCTGGGCTGGTTCCCACTGTGAGCCTCTCTCTGGAGCTCAGCTGTTTGCACTTGGCAGTCCATTCATTTAAAAGCTGTTAAAATACCTAAATATTTTTTTCCTAGGAATTCGATGAAATTGAGTGCAATCAATTTCCGCATTTCTAGCAAGCAGTTAAATTATTTTTGTTCCCCATTAGCTAATAAAACTCTTGAGATGGAAAGCTGCTTTCCTGCCACAATGAAGTGATATTAATATTTTGCTCTTAAAAAATCAATGTTCTTATGAGGGTCACAAAGTATTTTGCAAAGGTGGGTTATGGGTTGGTATGTATACACACACAGACAGNAAGGAAATGTGGTAACTTCCAGACCTCCAAATTCTTTAGAGGTGGTTTAAAAAGTTTGAAAACATCCATTCAGTCGCTTTCCCTTCCTACTTCCATAAGAGAAAAAAGACTGGGAAATTTTGATTATGCTTTTTGCTAAAAAAACCCTGATGCAAGCAAACAACCTCCCTCAGGTTAAGCTGACTGGAAGATTTATGAGGGTGAGTTGGGGGGAGCTAATTTTCTTGGAAATTTTCAATTTCATTTCTAAGAAAGAAGAAAAGAAATATTGAAGCCTCCATTTATTTTTATTTTTTTAAAATTAAATATAATGTTGTTTTCTAGCCAACCCTAGTTCTAAAAAACCCAAACAATAACTAACATGATCCAGTCTTGGGTGCCAAGGAAAATCCTTCCTGGCTTGGGTAAGAGAGCAGTGAGCTCTGGGCAGGCGCAGGAGCACGGAGAAAGGTCAGGGCAGGATTTCTGGAGAGATTTTTTCCTCTCCAGGAAATCTGGATGGGAAGCCCATCAGCCCTGGATCTCTTCCCTTTATCCAACCAATAACTCAGGCTCTCAGTCCCCAGCCAAGTGTCTGTCCCTTTGATGAGTCCTTTGGCCCCATCCTCAACGTGAAGGCTCTGGTTCCCCTGTGGTCGTTACCAGCTAAGCCTCCTCACGCCAGCTTGGGAATTTTATCCTCTCCTGCATTTATCCTCACCGTCCTCTTCCTCTCCTCTTCCTCTTCTCCCTCCTTTCCCATTCCCTCTTGTTCTCCTTCTGCTCTCTCCCCTTCTCTCCTCTGCTCTCCCCTGACTCTGGCCAAGCCTGCCTTGGCCTCTCCCTTGGCAAAGCTCTGAGATGCTCCTCCTGCTCCAGGGCAGGGAAACGTGGCCACACACTCTGAAAACCAGTTTGCCGTGGCTCCTTCCCGTGCAGGCGGCTTTGCCAGGGAAGCAGGCAATGAACAGACTCGGTCCAGAGCCAGGAAGCTCCAGTCTCGTTTGCTGCACGATGTTTTGAGGGGAAAGTCGCATGATTCTGCCTGATGTCAAATGACAAATCATGGCACTCCAATGCAAAATTGCTTCCAGTCGCTTTCCAGCAAGGGAAATGAATCCAACCCAAAACCACCCGTCCAGGAGCAGATGAAGTTGCACAATGGAGCGTTTAATGCCGGGTGATTTCTAAAGTGAGAAGATAAGGGGATATATCGCATTTAATTAGGAAAGCAGCAGAGTCAGTTCAGAGATTTAGACTTACGAGCAGCAGCAAGTTTGGAAATAAAACAGACCTCTTTCAAAATATACTGTAAGAACCTTTGCCAAACATCTATTCTTATTCACCTTTCAGTGAACATTTGCCTTTTTAATTAAAAAGGGAGCAAATTCCATTATTATGAACTACTGTCAGTAGGAGAAGAAACATCTGTCCTGTGTTAACTAAATTTTCAGGATTTTTTCCCAAAAATGCCTCCTTTTTATAGGCTTTAGCATTATTAATACAATAAATGCAATAAATCGTATAAATTTAAATATCCACCAAAATGAGCAGTACACCTGACTTTTAATAACCATGGATGTAAGCCATGAACGAGAAATCTTTATGAAATGCAGTGAAATTTTTATGAAATGAAGTGCAGTCACTGGAAGCTTTGCCATTAACTTTGCTGGAGTCAGCTTTTCCCTTCTGTCTGCTTTCCACTTTCATTTCTTTCTCCAAGCATGGGGATAATACCTGTCCCTTGTTGCCACCTGGACCTAACCCAGGCTGGCCAGGTCCTCCCCTCCTGTCCATCCCCAGGTTTATCAGCTTCACCAAACCTGCACCACCACCCTCTTTCCTCCCCGTTGCTTTGCTGAAGGCAAGTGGAACCCAGAGCTGTCCCCAGGCCACCTGCCTGGGATGCAGCCAGGTTGAATGAGGCAGGTCTCAGGTCTGAGGCCACACCTGCACCCTGCAGAGATCAGCATCAGCACTCGGGTGTCTAAGCACCATAAATTAGGAATTTGGCAGTAACACAGCCACCGATTTCTTGAGGTGGGCAGGAGGGTTTCAAGCTGTACCACAGCATCACCTGGTGCAGGATGCGTTCCCCCATCCTTTGGCAAAATTATGGTCTCCACCTCTCCCTCCCTCCTTCCCTGGCTCCGTCCCTCCCATCCTCTTCCCCTGCAGCCAACTGGTTCCAATACAAGAGCTGACTCACCCTGAGCTGCTTGGATGCTGCACAGTAAAACCTTGATGGATATTAACTATCCTTCTTGGATTTATGCATAGCTTCCAGCAATGCTGGCTTTATCAAACTGCTAAAATGAATATAAATTTAAAATATTTTTTTTTTAATTATCTCATTTCCCTCTTCAGGACTCAACAATCAACACCTTCCAGGGTATGTCCTACAATGAAGAAAAAGACATGTTCCATAACTAAGAAAACAGAGGTTATAAATATTGATCAGGTTGGAAAATGAGTTCTTTGGTACCCATTCTTCAGTGCTGGGTACAGCAAGAGAAAACGACCCAAAAGACTCTTACCTCAGTAAAGATGCTCATTGTCTAAAATCTAGGAGAGCCCTCAGATTTTCTGCACAGCAGCACATGTTGCTACACATGCACAAAACGCCTGGCTTGGATATTTTATTTAGCTTGGTTTGTTTTCTAGTTTCCATTCAGGCCTTGGAACTGGCCTGTTTTTCACACCTGAGGCTCACAGAAGGATCATTGTAGGATCCCAGTAGATCAGTGCTGGACACGAGGGAAGGGGCAGGAGATGGCTGGCAGGGGAAGTGATGCCTACAGAGTGCAAAGGGTAATTATTTATGTAACCAGGACGTCACTGGCTGGAGCAGTGGCTGGAACAACAGGCCAGAGCACTGAGAGCTGTCTCATGCTGAGGGAATGGTGCTCCTCCAACAAGTGTTGCACTGGTGGGTGGAATTCTAAAGGAAATGTAGCCACTGCTCTGTTTCTTGTCCCAGGGCCCTGACCCAGAGCCCTCTGCAGCCAACAGGAGTCTTTCCATCAACTGGAACACACTTGGAATGGAATCTGAGCCACAGACACACTAGATCTTGTGCACAGAAAAATAATTAGAAAAATTCAGTTGGCTGCAGTTGTTACCAACTCGCATGTTTGTGGATTTGTCTGGCTGGACACATGGTTAGAAGAAAGAATTAGGACTGCACACAGATGCCCCTTGAGAATTAACTTCCCTTATTCCTATCTGACCAAACCACCAAAGCCAACAAACATCTTGACACCAGACTCTTTACTAAGATGTTTTGCTAATCTGCAATGGAAATGAGACTCGAAGGGCCGGATTCCATTGCTGAACAGGAGAGGGAGGACTGGCCACATATCAGGGGGAAAAATCTGTTTGAAGAACTCTAGGTAAATCTATCTTGTCCACAAAAATCTTTCAGCTGGAGATATGCTCAGCCATTTGGGGCTTGGGTGGCTGGGCTCCTCACTCCAGCTTGGCCATGAGCCCACTGGGTGATCTGGGCAAGTACCTTTGTTCTGTGAGGCTCATTGGAGGCGCTGGAATTATTCCACAATTAGATGTTCCTGGCAGTCCAGATGCTTCACAGCTATTGGAATTTTTTTTTCCCTTCACACTTCTGGGCACACTATAGAGAAATGTTGCATAACAGAGACTCTGGAGGCACAAGTCAGAAGTAAATCCTGGTGTCGGAGTGTCTCCAAGCCTTTCCTACAAACCTCACATTTCTGCTGAGAGAGCTTTTGCTGATGCCCAGTTTTACATCCACTTAACCTGTTTTTGTCCATCTGCTGGGAGAAATGGTTTCTTGCTGAAGAAGAAAAGAGGGTTAATGTATGATGAAATAATGAGGGTGCTGGGGAAGCAGCCCTGAGTCAGAGGGCTGTGGGAGTGTTACTCACTGTGAGCACAGCCTGACTTCTGCCCCTGCTCTTCCTTGCTTAGGGTCAAGCTGGACATGAGCCAGCATCTCTGCACTGCAATTAATGGAGGCTCACCTACTCGTGCTAGACTTGGGTTTGCCCCAGTGTTTACATGGCTGGTAAAGATCCAGTTGCCTTTTTTTCTTCACTTGAGCTTTGACAAATCACAGTCAGGAGAAATATTAAAATGAAATGTGTGTACGTAACCTTTGATCGCCTTGAGCCAATGAGAAGCTGTGATTAATTTTAATCCCTTAAATGCTCAAATGCAAATCCAGAAATCTGAATTAATATATTTTGCTGGCATCAGTAGAGGATTGTGAAACAGGAAATTAAGAGCACAATAACTTAAACAAAAGCTTATGAAGAAATAATGGCAGTGGTATGGGTAATGACTCAGAGTGAAGGCTGGGCTGCTCAGGGAGCCCTGTGAGAGTGGGGTACCAGTTTGGTGGGATTTGGGGACCTATTGCCCCTTACATTTCTGGAAAATTTCAGCCTAAAGCAGTTACCAACATTTTATTATGAGTTTATATCTTCACAGTAAAAATTCTTAATAAAATTAGCTTTCCTCTGACCTTGTGCTGAGTCCCAGCACGGGCCTTTGCCTGTGGGTATTCCTGGAGTCTGTTGTCTGCAGCAAGGACTGATTTGTGCTGCACGGGAGGAGTGGAGATGGTCTCCATCATCACACCAAGAGATGCTGCAGTTTAATTGCTTCTTGTTTCTGGTACTGGGCAGCAGCCTCACAAAATGCAAGACGTAAAATGTATCTGGTGGTTTTGATCCTGTAAACTTGGGTTACACATTGTCAATTTATCTCTAATGTCATTCATCATATTAAAAAGTGACATAAGTATTATTTATACATGATGGTTGCCCTGCTAAATTACTTACAAAGATTTAATAGGTGATAGATGTTTCCATGAGGAACAGGTGTCACGAGTGAGTACAGTCGTATGAGCAATAAATAACGAGTCATAAAAGACTAACTCAGTAACAACAGATTAATCATCATTAGCCCGCTCTGGAATATTTATAATTGGAATCAGTTCATTAATTTTCTGCCTACAACACCAACAGGTTAACCAGCCACTTGTATTACTGAGCTGCACCTCTGGAGGCCTGATCCTGATGTTGTTTGCAATGCCATGGGACTGGAAATGACCTTGCTCCAAACTCTGTGAACTGATGCTCCTGGTGCTCTGTGCTGGGCTCCTCCGTGGCTACCACAGGCAGGGGACATCATCCCACCAACACAGTCCTAAAAATACCCAAAATATTGACTGGCCTTTGCTCGTCAGGTCCGGGGGACTGAGTTTGGGAGTCTGTAATGTCTCTGTTTCTCATGCTGCCAGTCCCCACCGTCTGTAGGAGTCTGGGATTATGTCTTAGGAGCTGTGTGTGTGTGTGTGTGAGAGCCACTGCCGGAAATTCAGCATCTGGAATCCATTGTGCCACAGTCATCCTGAGCTGAGCTGGAAGCCAGAAGAGTTTCTGACTGCATGGGCGCATTTTTTTCCTCCGTGCTTGTGGGATGCTTAAAGTGCAGAGAAAAACTCAAAAGAAATCCAAGTCCCGGCATCTCTAATCCTCACAAGTTGACTTCACATTCTTTGGTTTTAAGGGTCAAATTGTGACCCTTGCACAGGAGCCAGAGAAATCTCCTTCCTCCTGCCCTTTCAAACAGCACCCACCATTCCCAGGCACACCGTGCCCACAAAAGCCAGCCTTGGAGAGCGCTGGCCACAGCTCCACACTGCCTGGGAAGGATGTGCAGCCTAATTTCACCTCTTTATGCCACTCATATGGGGGTTAACAGACCACAGAGGAGGAGGAAAATGACCCTTCCATAATCCCATGTCTGCCTCTGTGCCAGGCATCATCCCTGTGCCATCCCCATGCCGTCTGCCTCCTCGTTCCCCTGGGGGAATGCCCACCAGAAGGGAGGATGGAGAGCAGAGGGAGGGAGGTGGCAGAAGGGTGGGTGTGGGTGGCAGAAGGGTGGGTGTGGGCTGCATTGTGCCATCCTCATGAAGGGCCCTAGGGACCCTCAGTTTATCCCAGAGACCATGCCAGCTCTCCTCTGCCCCCAGAACGCCAGCAGCATTGAGGATTTTTACCCCTTTGGCATTGCTGAGCTAAGTTTTGCTCTATTTTAGAGAGAAGTTTCTCTCTGAGGTTTTCAGAGGCTGGAACTTGACACCTCCGAGCTGCAGGAGGCAGGAGCCAGAGCCTGGATTTGGCAGCCATGCCCAGAGCCTGGAGCAAACAACAGGACAGTGGGACAGGAGCTGGAGCATCACCTGCTATGGCTCAGTCTGTGATACCTGCAGGGCTAAGGAACAGCTGCCCCCTCCGTGGCACATACTGCAGGGGTTTGCAGTGGCATAAATCTGGGAATAAATAATTCACCCTTTGGCCCAGCCCCCTCCTGGAGAATGCCACAATTTGTGCTGCAGTTAGTTGGATTCTTTGCCCGTTGGAGGCTGTTCCAGAACCACACTGCTCAGATGGTGCCTGATTCCAGCCTGGACTGGTCTGTGGTCACTTAACCTCATCTGTTCCCCTGCCAAAATTGCTCTTAAATAGCTCTTCTCTCTCACAGGCATTATCTTCCCAAGTATTTATAGAAAGCAATCAATGTCCATTCTCACTTGTGTAGACTGTGGATGTCACTTCTCAAAATCTGTCTTTGAGGAACTCCCCAAGTGACGTGGGCAGTCAATAGTTCCTTTTTCTGCTGCTGATTTGGTGTTACCCTTTTCCACACAAAATCGATGTTTTCTCTTCAGCTGGGGAAATTATTTTATCAACAGTTCCTTATCCCCTTTCCCCCAGTTTCTTTGATTTTCCTGGTGATACCTAACCAAAGCCTTTACTGAAATCTTGGTGAGCTCCACCACATTCCTGTTCTTTAGGAAGTGAGATATCAAGGAAAGATTCTGAGAGTGTAACTGGTGTTACCTTTGATAACTTGCAATAGAGGTTCATCCTGTTTTTCTACATCTGAATGTGGAATGAGACTTCAGGCACATTCACGTGCCATGTTGGTTATTCCACGTATGGAATGCAGTGGTTAAAGGGAGAGATTTGAAGGAGATAGATGTGGGCATCTTTCAGAAGATAGATAAAGCATCAGGAAATGAGGTTTGAAGCAAAATGAAAATGTTTTGGTTGTTAAATTTAAGAAACTCCTCCTTTCTGTTGGGTTGTAAGAAAAACAAATTAAAAAAAAAAAATCTGTGTTTCTTCTTTGGGTTTTCTTTTGATGCATGACACGTCAAGACATGTAAGTCTTGACAGGGTGTACGAAACTGTAGATCAGATAAAGGAGACCCTCCCCTAAAATCCATTATTTCTGCCTTTCTCATACCTCACGAGCTGCCAAGCTGGGGGGTTTGGTGCCAGCTGGTGGAGAGCAAGGAGGACTGCTGCACTGGAAAACATGAATGCTCTCACTTCAGAACAGTAAAATAAGCAGCAGGAGCCTCTGCCCATGTCTGATGAACCTCTGGGGGTGGAAGGGAGGTGATCTGCCCATCACTGATCAGAGCTGCCTTGTGCCAAAGAGTTGGGAGAAATTCAGATTCAAAACCCCAGGAACCATGTTGGGTTCAATGGGCTCGGAGAGCTCAGCCCCGTTTTGCCAGCCTGGTGTGACAGGGGAATGTCTTTTGTGTCTCTCGCATTCTGCTCTCCGTGCTGGTCACTGTGGACATCCCCTAAAGCAAATCCCTGCTGTGAAACGTGACAGCCCCACACAGCCCAAACAGCTCTTCCTCTGCAGGCACAAACCCAGGTTTGCTCCTGTGTCCTCTTGTGAACATTTTAACTGTCATAAGAAATCAAATTGGGTCCTATTACAGTCCTGTACTTCATTGCCTTAGAACCCCACAGCTGTTAAAGTCAT
>VZRO01007381.1:624448-646200 GCA_013397915.1 Daphoenositta chrysoptera | reverse complement strand
CCCCCCAGTACCCCAAACTGACTTGGTGATTCAAATACTCCTGAGCTATCGGCTCCCTTGATCCTGCCAGGGAATTTATGCCAAACTCCAGCCAGCAAGTGATCACTGAGGGAGGCTTGAACTGAGAAAACAAATAAACCCTGGTGCATTCTGAAGCGATGCCGATTTTCACTGCCTATGAGCCTTGACAACATACATTATGTCTGCATTCAGCAACAAATCTGTTATCTCCTGGCCTCAAAAATATGCCACAGATGCAAGTTACAGAAAAACAGCTGCTACAAAAAGGGGATGTGTAAGTAGTTACCATCTAAAAAATCCACAAACCTAAACAAATGTGAACTACTATAATGTCTCACTGCTTACCACAACAGAGAAAGCAAGTCTGGTTCAGAGGGGAAATGATGCAAACCACCGATCTCCAAATCAGAAACATCCCAGCAAGACCTCCCATAGCAACAAAAGGATTAAAAATAACAGAGTGAAAACAGGACAGGGCAGCCAGCATTACCTGGGCTGCATATTCCATTTAGAATCCCTCACTATTAAGCTGCAAACATTCACTGCTATGCTGAAAACATTTACTGATTAAACCACCTCCACGCAGGCACTGTCAGGGGTGGCACTGCAGCTGTGGAGCCTCCAGCATCACTGCTGTGCTTGTCATGGGCTGATTACATCACATTTAGTGAGGTCTCCTAGATATGGTCTTCAGTGCACAACCTCAATCACAAAAAACCTCAAATTCTAATCAACCATATAGTTATGGCTGAGAAGAAGGAGCTAGATGTGAAACTGAAAAGCTGTGGATTTTAGTTTGGCCCCTAGGAATATTGCCTGCTGCAGGGTCAGGCAGGGGTTATTGAGTTGCATGAACTGCCATGTGACCATGGGACTAGAAATGAAGTGGGACCTCAAGCACACAGAAATTGGCCATTTCTCAATTATAGGCTCACTCTGAGCAGCTTCAATGGACGTGGTCAGCTCTTGGCCATGAAATGTTGATGGAAAACAAATGCAGTGGATGAGCTCTTTGACTCTACCTGGTAAATGAAAGATCTTCGAAGTGAGATAAGAACTGGACTGTACAGAAATTAATTAAGAATCAAGATACAACAGATGGTGTATTCTGAGTTCTGGGTCTTAAAATCTTAAAATATAGCCAGCTACTGGCTTTTATATTTTCTTTAATTACTTCAAACCTTGTCTCTTAATAGACATTTCTGTTACAAGCTACTACAGGGACTTCCCAGCTCCATTCCTGGTGCAGCAGTAGGGTCTCAGACTATATTTGGATATTGGAATTTCAGGGTTGAAGCTATTCACTAATTATTATTTTGGCCTCTGCAGTGGCATATCGGGCTCCAACATCTTGGCTTCTTCCACTTCAGAAATCAGAGAGTGTTTGCCTCCCAGCCATGCAATGGTCATGTGCCAAGGAGCTTTCTGCCCAAGAGTTTGTGGGCACATGAAGTTTACAGAATGTAAAGAATAAAATTCTGTTTATCGTTTTCTCCTGCCTGTCTACCACACGGTGACTCTGTAATTGGTGAGCTCTCTGCCATATAAAAAGAAGAGCTTATGAAAATTCAGAGGAAAAGCTCCCCAATTCCCTAAAGAACCAAAAATGGGAACAACATATTCTGAAAGTTCATCCTCAGCAGCCAAACTCTGATCCAACACAGATGTAGTTGAATGTTGTAGATGGAGAAGATTATCATTTTATATATTGTTTCTCTTGCTTTATCATTCTCTACATTTTTATGGGCTGGCCACATCTTGCTTCATGCACGACTATAAACACGTATGTGAATGAACACTGTTGTGCAAAGTCTTTTTCTGATACCAGTGATGTGAAGTTTTCATCCCAGGGTTAGCTCACAGCGCACTAACCCGCACGCTTTTGATCCCTGGGCATTATACTATTTCCTGATAATAAAGGTATGCAACCCCAATTTATTGCTCTCCATTTAGCAAAGGAAATCAATGTTTATTTTGTATGTCTGAAAAGCACAAACTCAATTAAAGGAATGACTGATGAAATACTGACTCAGGAGCTTGTACACACATTTTATCACACTTGTGGGAGAAACCCCCCTGGAAGACTGATTGTGCTCCTCATCAAGAATGATGTCAAAATCCATAACCTTCAACAGGAACAAGAACTGGCCAAATCTCCAAGAGATCCAAGGCCTCTCCAGGCTTGGAGTTGGCAAGAAAATTCCAGCATCTGCTGCAGGATCCTGACTTCTGCTGTGCAGGCAGAAATGCTCTGTGCAGAAGAGCCCACAAGGACCCCCTGCTGCAAAGGGCAGCTGGCTGGATCCGGGTGCTCAGCAGAGAATAGCTTGGATCCCACAAAGAATTCATCCATCCCTGTGGTATTAATTTTACTGTCCTTGAGCAATGTACAAGCGTGGGCAAAGGTCACAACTGAAAATGGCCAGTCCTGCCTCGGAATGCCGAAGGGTGATGGGAATTTGGTTGTGTATTTCCCATGCATAACTATGGCAAGTTACAAAACCCCCTAATGCCAATTATTTAAAATATTACTGACTAATTTTAACCAGGCCTCAATCTTGCAGCTCTGTGTCTGATTTTTAACACATGAAAATGAAGTTTTTTTGCTGGGACAGTCTGCATCTTCAACATCATCCTTGGTAAAGCTGATCATTTTGTCACTGACAAAATTTTTCAGTTGTGTCATTTTCAGTGTGATTTGGGCACAGCCACTTTCAGATGAAAAAGACATTTGGAAGGAAAAAAAAACCCCACTGGGCGTTGTAACCATAAGAGTGACCTGTTCACTTCCCTACTACAGATGACTTGCGTAATTTGATGGTCAAGCCTCTTGAAACTACGCAACATACTCTTGTTTTTCAATTTCATGTACAGTGATGTAACTCCAAAACAAGCAATGATTAATGAAATATCATTTGTCCCACCCAAAGCAAGAAATGTCACGCTGCTCCAAGGTTTGCTATTACACTGAAAATGTCTAATAAAATGTCTCTAGAAGAGCTTCAGCAGCATTGTTTCTGTCCCAGGCATGGCAGCTGGTCTTCTCTGCCACGGAAAATTCCATGTGATATGGTAGGGATGCTCTAGGTACATCTGGAGAATGATTCAAGTGGTTACAACTGGGTGAATGGTTCCTTGCTCAACATCCTCAGTCATTATATCTGCTAGCTTTTGTGTTTTCTTTAAAAACCAACATTATTGGGATATCTCATGCAAGGCCACAGCTGAAAAGGAAGTATCAGAAGAGAAAATATATGAATTTGGAAATGTCTCGTTGTGGAAATGTGACTCTGTCCTGTCTCATGCATCAAAGGCTTCCTCATGCCTGACTGCTCTGGGAGGGGTGCATGAACCCCACACCAGGAATTCACACGGAAACCTCAGAATTTCAGATAGACTTGTTCACTGCCCAGCTTCATCAGCTCTCATCCTCACTAAAGTAAAAGTGTCATATAAACCAGGAAATCACTCAGTAAAGCTTCCTCTACATTAACCCACGCTGATGGAGTGAGAGATGAGAAAGGAAAAGAGAAGGCACCAAATGCAGAGGCAAAGCTGCCGTGTGAAATGTGTCTGCCTTCAGGGCCACGCAAATCAACAGCAGATGTTTGAGATAACCTCTTGTGGCTGGAACTTGACATGTCAAAGAGCAGTTCTGCCCTGCAGACCTTCAGTTCGTCCCCCTTAGGAGGGTAACAGGAGATCCTTCTGTCATCCAGTGGAATTTCTCTTCTACCACGATGCTAACTCTGGTAATCCGATACATTTCAGCCTCTGAAACTGATATATACCAAGGGGCTGCCGAGGCAGGAGTCCCTCCAAGCTCTGATGCTATTCTGGGGATTTATTGGGACATTTCCATGGGGCAAAAAACTCTGCTGAAATGTTCACAGCAACCCACATTCCCCGGGGTCTGCAGCAAGTGATGTCCCGTGGATGGGCTGCTGTTGTGGTGGGATTTGGGGGGAATGGGGCTCACGTGGACAAGATTGATCTCTTTGTTGGTGTCCCAGCTCTCCTTGCAGGTAATATAGCTACAAAAATGTTTTTTAAGGAGGCAGTTGGGCTCTAATCCATCACAGCAGAGCAAATGTGACATGAATGAAGCTGGTGAAAAAGCTTTGCACAAGCTCAGTCACTCACCAAGTTACTGGGATGAAAACTTTGTCACCAAACAGTGGCAATTAATTCTTCACCCAGGGGATCTCTGTCCTCTCTTCCTCCAGGCAAAAAAGTTTATATTCTGGTGTTCCTGCAAAGTGCATGTAGGGACATGACAGGAACAAGAGAGGTATCTTGGATTTGATTAACCCTCATATAATGAAGGCATGGAAGAAATAATGCCCAAATAAAGGTGAAACTGAAGAGGAATTTCTTCAACATCTTCATCTTTCTAGAAATAGTTCATCATTTTCGCTCAGCTGCAAGGGGCGGCCCCAGGGTAGTGGGTTGGCAAACAGGAATGTTCCTTTGGTAAGATCACCACTGAAAGAAACCCAATTGAATCAATTCACCTGAACTGCAGCAATAACCTGGGCACACCAAAGATCCAAACTGAGCCTTGAGGTTTGTTCTTAACTAATCCTTATTTTATCACATTGCTGCACTGTAGACAAAGGATAAGGCTTCCCTCACCCTCCATCATCACATCTTTAACACCACTACACACATATGAGTCTAAAACACCTTTATCCCCCCCAATAATTTTAATCAATTTTTTCCTTCAGAAGTTGAGTTTCCTAGTTATTCTCCCTGCATAACAAAAAATACTGTAGTAAGGAAGAAAATGCTCCTGCTTGTAATGAAAACCACATTATGGCAGAGCCCTGGGGACTGGCTGAGGGAGGTGGAGGCAAGGGGGCTCCCTGGCTCTGCTCAAAAGTATGATCCAATAAGTCATTTCCAGGGTAAACACATAAATCTGTCCATCTTGAACAGAATCCAAACAATCAGAAGTATTCCCCTTGCCTTATTCAAAACATCTCTGCTGCTACTGAGGAAATAAAAGGAGTGGATAAAAACAAATAGCCTTTGGTGGAAGCTGAAAAAGAAAACATTCGGTGTAAATGTTCAGATGGCCACTGACTAACTTTGCTCAGAGGTAAAGTTCTGGCTGCTGCTGCTGCTCCCTGCCTCTCTGGTGGTGTCATGTGGGCCCTGATGTTGTTCAGAGTGCTAGGATGAGATGTTAGGATGGATGCCCCAGAGAAAAGAAAAAGTGGGATGGGAAAGAAAAAAGAATCAACAGTTCTTCCCCTGCAGCAAATATGGTTTAGCTAATGTGCAAGTCTGGAGTTGTACAGAAAGCAGAACCTACAATAGCAGCCTGTTTTCATCAGTGTGCCCTGCTGGGGAAGTGCAAGACTGGCTCAGTTGAATGGTAAAGATCAAGGAAAAAATTCTCTTCATGAGGGTCAAAACTGCTTGTAATCAGCAGTGTCAAATTAAAAACCCAAATCTGATAGACTTTGCAGTGCAAATGAAAGCTATTGAGCTGTCATGATCCAAGCTCTCCCAAAATCTAGCTCTGTGTGTAATGCCATTGAAGAAGTCACGATGTGCTACAATCAGTGTCAGGTATGGCTCACCCTGCTGTAAACCAGGGTCTCTCTGAGGAGCTTTTCAGACCTAGTGCTGTTGTCTGCTATTTTGTTTAAAGCATTGTCCTCGTTGTTATCTGAAATACCTTTTTCTGCAAAGGCAGTGATGTTCTTAGAGAGCTGGAGTCACAACGAAACACCAGGTGTTACAGAGGTGTTTTCATCTAGGCAGAGATTCCAATTTAACATTTAAAAATTGTGATACATGAAATGACCTCTCTAGCTATCTTCTAGGATTCATTTCTGCTGCAAAATCCTGAAATTTCCCAGTTTCTGCTGAGGTGATACAAACAATTCTAAGTTTTCTACTTTAGGTCTTCATTAGGAACACTGGGAACAAAACACAATGTTCAGCTTTAGCTCTGTCCCAAATTGTGCTGTTCAGTTATTTTCCTTGGAGGCCCTGTCTTTAACCTCTGCTGTTAGTTTAGCCCAACTACACCTCGAGTTTGTTTGTTTAGACAGGTTTATAACCCAGTAAAAGGTGAGCCAGGCTCCCTGAATGATGGCTGTAGGCAGCACAAAGGCAATCAACTCATGGCCAGTAGAAGTCAGGAAGAGGCCACCAGTCAGTTCATCCTTTCTGTGTAACCAGCTGGATCCTGCCCTGAGGATCTGCAGGCAACTCAGCAACACAACTACAGGTAATTTTCCAGCAAACACACACAGGAGGCTGAATATCTCTGGGGGTCTTTTACAACTCTTTGGTGGCTGCATGCTCGTATTTCCATCTGGTCAATTCTACTCATCAGTCCAAATCTGTCAATATTAATGTAAATTGGCTATCTAGAAGATGGTTTGGACTTTCTCTAGGTTATATTTTCCCTGCCTCTTGCTCAGTTGACGCCACTCGTGAGCTTTTATTTCTTGCAGGAGGTTATGAAATGTGGTTCCCGAAAGTGCAGGGTCTGACGCTGCAACTCCGCCAGGTCATTTGTGTCTTGGAGCAGCCCCTTCCTGTGTTAGCTCGGAGGGATGTGTCACTGGGACACACACAGTCCCGTCACTCCGCTGTTCTGCACACGGGGCAGACTGCAGAGTGAGCAGTAAGGAAGGAATTAACATTTTTATGTCACTCCCTTCACTGGAGACAACGTTTAGAGACATTATTGGCATAGTCATGAGGAGTGTTTTCCAGACTAGATTTCACCAAAAGACTTCAAAACAGTTTAGGACGTAGCTTTAATATTTAGATGATTTTGCAAGGAATGGATTAATTCAGCCTTGCGTTAGAGCTGCAGAAACTCCCAGCAAGAGCAGAATAAAGCCCAACACATTTTGTGCAGATGGATCCTCATTATCTGAGCTCATACGGCTCCTGCAGAAGGTGTCAGGGAAATGGTCACTGGTGGGGAGCAGAAAGTTGAACCTGTTCTCGTACACCAAGAAGGAAAGAGACAGAGCACCCACACAAGGAAGAGCTGGAGGGCAACTGGAGCACTTGGGGAAGGTGTGGGATGGGTTTGGCTGGTAGGGACGGATATGTTACATACACACATCTGGGAGAGGGCTCACAGCTCCTCTGGCAGAGGGAACTCTTCCTTGTCTCAGATACACGTATCAGGTCAGAGAGATATACTGGGCATCTGCTTTATCATCTGGTCATCTTCATATCAGTCATGGGTAGATTTGATGTTTCAGTGGGGTTTATTTCCCAAAGTACATTTTTTCTTCCTTAACTCTGCTCTTCCCATGTGTAACTTGAAACGTGGCTACCAAGGGCTGAAAGTGCTGCTGAGTTGCTTTTAGAGGCTCAGGACTTAAATTCTCAAGTTGCCAAAGCACAAGGCATTATAAAACCAAGGAAACTGGTATTCGAGTATTTTTAATGATCTGGACTTTAGTGACTTCCCTACATTTATATAAAAAAATATCAATGATGGAGCATGAGACTTAAATAGGATCTGCTAAAGCCCATTTAACTCTTCAACCATCTCCTCCTGGTCTAACTGGTGCTTTAGAGCCAAAAGAAAATGCCACCAGCTTAGTTCTAGGGTTCACTTTGGAGACACCCCTAAGCAGAAAGCAGACTCGACAGGTATTTCATGTCCCTGAAGGGGTACATTGTGCTTTTACAGCTCTTTGTGAAGGTCAGGAAATCAGCTGCTCAGAGCCTGTTCCGAACAGTGTGCAGACTGGGAACTCCAACATCTGGGCTGGAGGGATTGTGCTTCAAAGGAGAGTCATGAGGAGTGGGGGGTCTCTTGTAGAATTGGGCTCCCACTCTGCATCCATTGATGCTTCTTGTCTGGGTGAAAATTGCTGTTCCATTTCTGTGAGATGACTGCTGAAACTCTGCGTGCAGCTGCTGACAGTGGGGTGCTGGGGGATATAATGAATGTGCTAAGCCATTTTCTTGGAAGCTTTTTAGATATCTAAATTCAGTCTGGAGAAGGAAATTATTTCCCCTGAAGATACCTTCCTTTTGATGGTTGCTCTGCCAACGGCGTTCTTCTGATGCCTCACTTTGTGGAAGGAAGCAGAAAAGCTGGTTGCAAACAGTGAGGATACTGCTTTACCACAAAAGACCTGGCAAAATGTCTGTGGGTTTAGTTTCATTTTGAGCAGGATTAAAACCCAACTTCTTTCTTTTCCTGAATCAAAACATGGAAAGCAGAGGAACCACAAATACTGGAAATAAACATTTTCATAAAATTGGAAGCTGAACTTTTCCCTATAGTGTTATTATTCTAAAAATAATGCCCAAATAAAACACAACCAACTGACAAACAATACATCAATCTAAAAGGGAAAATGTAACTAATATTGGTTGATAGTTTATTTTGCATCTAACTGTTCTACCAGAACCATTAAATCTTGGTTAGCTTAGGATGGCTAATTTGTTTTTGAAAGAAATCTCCATCTGTGTAATATGTTTTGTTAAATCTAAGCCAAATTTAGTAGAAAGCAATTGTATTTTTGCCTACCAGAAAAGGATATATTTCCTGCTAATTTTGCAGACCTGCCTTTTCATTTTCTGCCCAGTGAACAGTGCTCAGATCCATTAAAAGATGGACCATGTCAGTCATTACTGAAACCCCCTCTAAGCTGTCAGTAAATGCTATTTATGAAACGTGGTCCTTTAATAAAAAGGGAACAACAACTGGATGTAGCTTACCCAGGAAATACTTCTTAGTTCTTTCTGTTGCCAAGAGGCCGAATCTTTTATTGCATTTTGACCTGTTTCACTAGCAATGCACATCACAGGACAGTAGGAACAGGTAAAGAAGAGATGGGTACTGGAATTGCTCCTTTATTTATGTTGGCTGCAAAAAAGCATTCAGTCTCCTCTTGGATGTGTTTTCTCAAGTGTAGAATAACACACCAGCAAGAATTGCAAGGTAAGAAGAGTCTTCAAAAGCAAAATTTGTAAAGGGCAGGTCCTACCTGACTAGATCATCTGAGAGACTTCTTGTATGGAAAAATGAAATATTTCATTACCTTTGGTTTTCAAGTGTGATCTGAGAGGTGAGAGAAGGACTGTTGTGATTGGGACACAGACACAACAGATGCTCCATCCTCAGCATCACACACTGCCTCTGGCTTTCTTTGGGACCTTTGATAAGTCCTTTATCCCATGAGAAGGAATAAGAATATCTATTTATCACTTTATTTATCTCCCCAGCAGATGTTTTGCCCTCTTAAAACCAAATGCAAATGTTGACTTGTAGGTGCTGTGAATAATTTGCCTTACATACAGCTCTGCTCATTAAAAGCCACGGGCACAGATCTGAGATTGCAGCTTTGACAGGCAGCACTTGCCCCAAGCCCAAAGTGCATTTACTGCCCCCAGCACTATCCTGCTGTGCTTGGGAACTTCCAGCAGTAACCACTTCCTTTCTTAGGAATTTTCCTAGCAGCTGGTTGCTTATCTAAGGAAAAGTGACAGATATGAGCATAAGCAGACACACAGGTACTGGATGCAATTTCTCAATGGGAAAAGATTCCCTGAGGCCGAGTTAGCCCTGGATATAACCAGTGACCACCTGGCCTGGAGCTGATGAGAAGCAATTAAACCCAAGAATCCACCAGTCTGAATAAGAAAGGAAGAAATAGGCTTCATCTCTTCATCCTCACCTATTTTGACTCAAGGGATAATGCAGAGGGTAGCCCTGGGGCCAGGCTCAGGACCTGCCAAGGTGCTTGGTGCAGCAGGGACAGCTCAGGTGCCACTGCTGCTCGTGAGCCCTCCCACGAGAGCTGCTCCATTCTGAGCTTACAGAGAGGCCTGATGGATGCAACACTCACAAATGTAGTTCAGGCTTCCCAAAGCTCAGATCTTATCCTAAGTCCTCAGACCATCTCGATGGAAAATAGAACTAAGGTTCCTGAAGGAGCTGGGCAGTTGGGATCTTTCCTTGAAAGCTGAGAGTCTCCACCTGGGAGTTAACCCAGCTGCTGGGGATCAGGTGCAGCACCCTGTTGTGTGGCTGAACTTCTCTTATTTGTGGGTGAGCCTTGGCTATATTTTATTTATTTATGTAATCATCACCAATTGTACCCGACTGGTTATGCCTATGAAGGAGAGCTGTTTCTTTTCTTGTTTGGTTCTGTTTTATGAGGGTTTTTTTGTTGTTGTTTATTTGAAATCCATGAATTTAAAGGATAAGGAAGAAGCTTAAGTTGGTTAAGTATTAACAGGCACCAGGTTCAAGGCAGTGGATAAGCTGTGGTTTGCACCATTAACAGAGTACAGAGCAGAAGATTTAGTATTGGGTTTTGTATTTTGCTAGTCAGAAAAATAACCAAAGTAATATTTATCTCTGTTCATGGAAATTTATAGGAGCTCTGTCTCTAGGAGGAAAGATGGGCTCTGTTCAGAGCTGTGCTTTTTCCCAGCCTATCTGGAAAAAATATCTTCATGTAGGCTGTAACAATTGAAGCACAAGCTATTTATGCATTGATGGGTATTTCTGACTTGAAATATTTGACAGGCTCTATGTTAAATATCTGGTTTCAGTTTCTAAATGTCTATCTCAAAGCCTCTCTTTCCCCTGTGCCTTATTAAAAGACAGGCTGTAAGAAAGGAAATGAGGAAACTTGAAAGTTAAAAACATTCTAGGAACATGTAGGAAGCCTTCCATTGTATCAACTCTCCTTGCCCTCTTATTAGGGCATTGAATTTGCTATAGTAACTCTATTGATCAATTAGTTTGTGTTTCTTTAAAAATTATAAATGCATCTAGAACTTTTTAAGATAGAAGCTGGCATTAAGGATGGAGCTCCCAAAGATACCAGAATCAGACTGTGCTAAAACTTTATTTACTTCACAGTATTTGCCTCTGCAGTTGATGAGGATGTGTTTAATGGGCTGAAAGTAAGAAGCAATTGCTTCAACTGTGTCTGCCTGAAAAAAATTATCTTAGAAACCACCTTCCAAAGGCAAAAAATAAAGCCCTGACCTATTCAAGAGGAGCACCAGGCTGCCTGGTGTGGTTCGTGGTGGGAGGCTCTCTCTTCCAGGCAGGGCCTGGCTCAGGTTGGTGCCTTTGCTGTCGAGTCCCAGTGATGCTGCCCAGTGTGTGAGCAGGAGCCCTGTGCTTCTGGAGCTGGTGGCTGCAGGAAGGCCTGGAAAGGGGGGCCTGAACCTCTCAGAGTCACTGACGATCCCGCAGTGTCTTTCAAAAGAGGGCAGGGCTGGGTGCCAAGGCTTTGATCCGGCTCTCCCCAGCAAATGGTGCAAGGGGGATGAGGCTGGTGGCTGCTGTTGCAGAGGATGCTCCAGGTGCCAGCAGCACATTCAGGGAGCACTCTGAGCTGTGCCCTCACACTGCACACAGCCATGGGCAGTCCCTGATGGCTCCAGAGCTGGACAAAATTTGCCTTGTTTGCAGTGTTCATGTAATGATTTGGTTTGAGAGACACCATGAGCTCAATGGACCTTCTGGTTCACACACTGCTGTCTCCTGGGAGCTGCTGGGCTGCCTGGACAACAGCAGAAACGGAGCTATTTAACATCAGTAACGTGCAGCATCCCAGCTCCTGCCTCCCAGGGTGGGTGGTAAAAGCCCTGGTGGTGCTTTGCCATCCACTGGCTCCTTATTGTTAGAATTTTCAAAAACAATGAGAATGGTTCACCTACGTAACCTGTCTGCTTAATGTGATCAGCATAATGCTGCTGATTTTCCCAAAGTTAAAGGTAAAGCCTTGCACTGGACCTGGTGGGTTTCTCTGCTGTTCTTCAATAACCCTGCAAATCTGGGGGTGTAGAAACACAAGTAACTGCAATATTTTGTTACCCTTCATACAGCTGTGCTTAGTTGTTGACAACATGACTTGGGAGAAAGCAGATGGTTTTGCAGTCCAGAAGTCTGGAATTCATTAGTGGAAATTTTCAGACGTGGGTTGTTTTTTTTGGTTTTTTTTTAAAATTATTTTTTGGCTTAGCTACAAAAAGTCAAAACAAACAGAGCTGAAAATTCATCATGAGGGGTGTTAAAGAGTTTCTTTGCTCTCTTTCAGTGTGTGAGAGTGACTGGACAGGAAAATCACTTGAAAATTACCTTGTCCTGGTTTGCTTTATATGTGACAGCAAACCCTTTCCTGAGAAGAGGAGCTGTTAAGAGCTTCTCTGGAATTCAGGTTTATTTGGAGAACACCAACTAAAGCCTGGATTTGTACTAACCTAAGAAAGGAAGGGGGAGGAGACAGAGAAGTGATGTTAATTTATTCACTGAAGATTTCAAACTGTGCAGTTTTTTCCCTCCAAGGAACTTTTCCTCCTGCTCAGGAATAGAAACTGCACAGCAAACGTTAACCTGTGACATCCTGACTCACGACAGGAGAGGTTTGGTTTGAGTTTGTTTTCTAGGCACTCAGTGAGAGCAGACTGCAGCATTTCAATACTGCAACTGCCTGGAAGAAGATGGAGGTGGAATTTGTTTGGCAGGAGTAAAAACTTCTTTGCCTGAGTAAAAGCACAGGAGTGCTGAGCCCTCCCGAGGCAGGCACCAGCCCTGCTGCTGGTCTGGCAGTGCTCTTGGCCAGGTTCTGCTTTGAGCTCTGCCTTCTCAGAGTCTCATACCTGTTTCTTCCACTTTGTAGCTTTTTCATCCATTCCCACCATCTAGATTTGTTGCTCCAGGCTCCCCCTCTTAAGGGGGACAATGGCATTGTCTCAGCTCCTGGCAGCTTCTTTCTAGAGTGTTTTCCAGGAGATCCTCTGCTCCAAGCCTGCCCCAGGATCCACCCTTCCCTGCTATTCTACTTCCCATTATCCTTTAGACAACCAATATTTCCTATCTCGTTACGCTCCTCTGCTGCCGAGCCCCGGGAGTGCCCGGGCTCTGGTCCAGGGCCAGCAGCTTTCTGACGAGCACGAGCAGCACCGTAACAAATAATGCGGCTTTGGAGAGCCGCCTTTCCATGAGGAGAGGGGAGGTGCAGAGGGAAACCAGGCACGTGAAACCTCTCCTGCTAAAATCTTCCAGCACACGCTGTGGGTCTGCTACAGAGGATGTTTCAACAGGAGCTTCTGGAGCCTGTGCTGCTCGTGAAGGATGGGGTGGTTTACACACACCTTCGTCTGGGAAAGCCTTTAAGCCTTAGGTAAATACAGGTTAACAGAACTGCGTTGCCTGGGACTTCAGAAGTGTTAGATAAATTTCTCTGGAAGTGGGGGAACTGGTTGTTAAAAAAAAAAAAAAAAAAAAAAATCCCTGTTCCTGCTTCTGATTCTTGGTCCTCTTGGATTTCCAAGCTGAGCTGGGTGTTCCCCTCCCATGCAGACGAGGAAGCAGATTTGGTGTGTCACAGCAGCCTCGAAGAAGTGATGTCATAAGAAAGCTTTGCCCCAGTCCAGACAGGATGATGACTCTCCAGTTGAACTAAGGACTAGCTAAGCCCCTGGCAGCCCTGCTCTCAAATCTAATACGTAGAGAAGGTGCTGCAGCTGGTTATTTGACATCTGTGCTCCTCGCACTCAGCCAGCCAGTAAACAATGTGACTAAGGGACAACGACATTGGAATTTTTTTTCTGTAAACTGTAATGTGTAATTATGGCAGATGATAATCCCCAATTTCTTGGAAAAGTGAAAGATTCCTATCTGTGATTTTCTTAGCATGACTCAGTTCAGAAAGCAAATGACCCTACACAGATGTCATTGCGAAGCTAAAGTCGCAAATTTCTGGTCCTTGGTGCCAAGGATGCTGGTTCTTGTGAACTGACATGCTTCCCTTTGGTTTCCAACATGGAAATTCTTGTTTTAACTCCAGTGGCAGATGCAGGACAGACTGTGAAGCTGTTTCTTCTGCCTTCTTTTACTGCTGCTTCTTGTAGATGAACTCAGAAGATATGTGATAGAAAACACAATGGCTCCTTATTTGAAAATTTTTCGTGAACTTGTGATATTTTTAGCACATCCAAGTTAAAACTGCATTCATTTAGTTTACTTAGAAGTAATTCAATTTTTCATGCGAGGTGGATTCATAAAAGCACACACTCCTGTTAAACGTTGGCCATTTAATTCAACACCTACCTGTGTTTGAGTTAATGTAAAATGGAATCGAGCTGGATTATAACAACATATCCAAGCTTTGAGCCTGGATTGACTGTATTGCATTCAGATCTCTGGGGCTGCAGCAATGCTGTGCCTGTGGCTGTACAAGCACCAGTTAAACACTGCTATGGTTAGAAGAATTCAGCAATACTTCCCTCCAAAACGTGGGCAGAGCTGCTGAGCCTGTGGGGACAGAAGAGGCTTGTGATCACTCGTGTCCTGCTGCAGGAGCCCGGGGGCACAGCCCCGGTGCAGAGTGGATGTCCTGCAACACGATCGTCTGAGGGGGTGGAGGAGAGCCCAGCGCCTGCAGCTGTACAAATAAGGGATTTTTAGCTGCTTGGATTTCACGTTTGCCAGCCAGTTTTGGTCAACTGAGTTGAAAACTGCCTGTCTTTGCTGTCAAAATGTACAGCACATAAAAAAGGTTTCAGACTTGAATTGAAATTAGATGTTTGGACTGGGGGAGAATATTTTTTAAGAGTAAATCCCTTCATTTTGAGATGTAACTAAAATATGGAAAACAGAAGCATCTATTCCTCTTTAGTTTTCTAGCAACTTTCTCTTACTTACTCCCCAAACTCTTCCTTAAATTTTGTCCAAGCTACCATGAGTTCGTATTTTTTCTCTTTAAATTGCAGAAACAGTAGGAAACATTTAAGAAATACATGCTCAGTTTCAGCACACAACTCAGAGAAGTACAGTTAAAAGTGGAGAATCAAAACCGTGATCTTGTCTCCCACTTGCCCACATACAATGATGAGGTAAACTGTAGGTTGATTGAAAGCAGAAAACTCAGTTTTGAAGCAAAACATCGTCCTCAACTTACCCCTTCTGGTATTTGTACCAAAGTACCCAGAGCCCAATGACAATACCACAGAAACTTTGGTTGCCAAAGGCAGCTTTGCAGTGCAAGAGCATAAACACCCCCACAGGGATGCCAGCCTTTCATGCATCTCGTGGGACACTCTAAACATGAAGTTCTAAACCCATTTAGTAATTGGAGCTGTTAGGACTAGATAGAGTCCATCTGAGTGAGGGAACCTCAAAGGGAATTTCTAATTTTACTGTAATATAAAAGTCCTGTGCTTAATAGAGGAAAACTATATTTACAACCAAAATGGGGGGAAAAAACCCCAAAAAAAAAAAGAGAAAATACAAGGAATTTTTACTGGCAGTAAAACAGTGCAATTCATAGCTTGGTGATGCGAGCTGTTTCCCTGTGTAGTTGGCAGAAGCTGGCAGGGACAGGTTTGCTCTGCAGCCCGAGGGGCAGTGCAGCAGAGGAGGTGGGGTGGGACGTGCACTCGAGGTGACGCCGTGGGGGAGCTGCCATTTCACTGCACAACTTTTCCTCCATTCCAGGCGAACTTAAGGATGACATCCTGCACACTTTCACAGGTTGTAGAACACTGTTTCTGTTAATTATCAACTTGTGACTTCTACTCAGTGGTCTCTCTCACCCTGTTCTGTAGCAATACTCTGTGTGTAGTAAACAAACATGCTCTGCATCGTTTTTTTTAGGTGCTTCCTAATGTCTAGTACAGAGAACTGCACAAAAACTGGTTTTGCATATGGCTGGTGATATAAAAGTTATCTTGGAATCCCCTGTGTGAAATATCTTTATTTCTACCAATGTTGATGTGCCCAAACCTGATTTTGACAACTGGTAGATTATGGCAGATCTAATAACCCCAAACCCCTGGAAACAGAGATATAGATGAGTCATTAATTGTCAGTGAAAGAAAATGACTGCTTCTATTTAAGCAGAGTTAATGCCATTTTTCTTTGAATAAGCTGCCAAAAGAACAAGATCACAAGCTGTTAGAAAAACAACTTGAAGAAGCTGTAGCTGTGATTTGTGTCAGGCTCAGAAGAAGGAGAAATATAGAATCTGTAGGCAAGAGCAGACATCATCACAATAGCTGTGACTCTGGGACAGAAAATAACCCACCTGTGAGAAGAGTTTTGTTCAATATTGTATCACTTGCTAAACAATAGCACCACATATCTATCATAACTGGTTTTTATTTATTAAAGCTGGGGAATCCCTGGTTACCTGTGCTTGGACTAAAGGTACTTTACTTTCACTTTCCTCTAAAATAAACAGTAGCACTGAAGCTGCAGTATTAAATACACCAGTCCTAAAAATTACTGTTGTAGCTTGAATCTGGCTCCCCCCATTTATTTATTTTAATCACAAATGGGAGAAAAGGGGGGAAGAGGTGGTGTTTAAGTTCCCAGTATGTAGTCCTTTGATGCCTGTCTCAATTAGAAGGAAGTGACAGGGACAGAATAGGATTTGGGGATAGGGACAGATTAGGATTTGGGGATAGGGACAGATAAAACAGATTTGAATGTGTGAGGTAAAGCCAGATGCATCTTGTTATAGGACTGCTTTTAGAAACTTGGGTTTGTTTTCCTTCAGCCTAGAACTGCTGATAACTGGAGCTGTGTGGGACCAACTCACATTCCCAGCACCTTGCCTCCCTCCAGCTCATTCCAGCTGCTGCTGCAGCAGCTTCTCGCTGGGCAGTGGTGACAGAAACCATGTGAGGGGCGAGACAGTGGAGAAAATTGGACTGTTATTCAGCTTGGCTTTGTGGAGAGTACAGGTATGGGTTCTGCAAAACAACAGGTTTTTATTCGCAAAATCAGAAGCTTCTTGCCAGAGAACTGTTTGAAGGGCAAAGAGGAGGGCAGCCAGCAGCAAAACCATTTTCTAGCTTCAGAGGTGTTCTCAAAGGCCAGCATAAATCCTTGAAGCATTAAAGCTGTGAAAACAAATTGAGAGAAGAATGGAATGAAATTGTTCTTACCGGAATAGCAAGCCAGGCTCGTATGCTTCGAAATAAAATTAACCAGAACAGTGCAGAAGTTACACTTCCCCCTGCTCTGCTCTGTGGTGACGAGTGAGCCAGTGCAGCTGGGGCAGAGCAGAACTTCTGCACAGGAGGGTGGCTGCTGCCAGGAGGGCTCTGCAGGGGCTGGGGAAGGAGAGTGAGGTTTTCATTCAGTGGAGGACAAAGAGGTGATGCTGTGGCCCGTGTGGGGTGTGATGCAGCTGGATGAGCCACACGGAGCAGCTGCAGCAGCTTTGTGGTTCTCCAAGCAGTTCCTTGCTCAAAAGCTTTCAGCCAAGCCTTGTTTTGGTGCATTAATGGAGAAAATTAACTTCTTACAGTGCTCATTGCATCTTTGGGTTTTAAGCTCCTTGGTTTCTTATGTGGATGTGCCTTCTGCAGCTGTTGTAAGCAGCTAGCTTTGCTCCCTCCAACCCCATGTAAGCTCAGAGAATCTTGAATTTATGAAAAATACGGAGTAGATGGACCTGATCCCCAGAAATGGGGCAGGGGAGGGCAGTATGCACATATCTGTGTTCGTCTGTCAGCCTTTCTCACTCTTGACCTGAAGGACCACACAATATGCTGAGAAAATTAATCCAGCACCAAAGCTGGCTTGCTTGAAAAACCTACAGACTTTTCCAAACATTTATTTTTCTCTCTGACACTTGCCATCAATTTATTTGCAGATCCTGATATGAGGAATTTGCATCAAAACCTCAGGAAACCACTTAATGCTCTTTAAAACACATTGCTTTTGATGAATTAGTACTAAATATGCCTTTGTGTTTTTCAAAGTATTTAAGATCTAGTTAATTAGCTGGGTTGGTTTTAGATTACACATGCTCCTCATGACACTCAGCTGAAAAGCCACCACTGAATTAAATCATGGTTACTTAATCTTCAGTCATAGGTATGATACTGATTCACATTTACGTGTAACTCCTCCTACCACACATAATTTTTATAATTTTAAAGTCAACTGTTTGACAGTGACAGGTGACGAGTCACTCTCCCCTGCTTTCAAATTAAAAGCTGTTAATTACTATTATGTACTTTTAAACTGAAAATAGCAATGCTTTAGCCCTAGACAGATCCTAGGTGAGCAGCTAGTTGACACCTCCACTCCGAGAACCATCAAAATAACAAACATTTTTTTCCTCTCTGTTGAACTTCTCAGCAGAAGAAAGGTGCTGCTGTCTTCACTTCAAAGGCATTGCTGATTGTTTTCCAAACTGGCTGTGGAGCTGAGATGGATGCAGAGGGTGTCCTGAAGCACAGCCTGACCTTCTTCACATGCCAGCAAGGTCAGCACTTCATTCTTGTTTTTTCTGTTGGTGAAATTCAGCTTCACTGGAGGGACTCCTGGTTAAGAGCAGTCATCGTTATCAGACTGGGAAGAAATCAGAGATCCAGACCAAGCTGTCGGCCCAAATATTCTTGAGAGCCTTGGTAGGGAATAACACTGTCCCATTTTGTTAAAATGAAAGTGATGGTGATGAGAATGTTCAGAATTTGTCCATGTTTTAAATATTTTTATTTGGAGTAATACATAAAACCTGCAGAAGTGCAGCAGCCTAGTTGAGGGGGATGATGATCTGTAATGTACAATGAACTTTTAGGCTCTCAACTCCACATTTTGAAGCAAGAAATCTCTAAATAAATCATATATAATTATATGTAATAAATAAATATATAATATAAACTAAAATAATGGATTTTCATTGCTAATATAAGAACTTGTGCTGTGTATTCTAGTATGAATCTAGCAACAGGCTATTAGTTCTCAGAAAATGTTGTAGTCACGCAACCAGCAATCCAAAGAGGGCAATTTAAAAGGGGTTTTATAACCCAGCTACAGTCATGGAAGTGCTGGAGTTGGAAGGGACTGCCATTTGGTCACCCATTGTCCTTCACACCACACACAGGTCACTCCGTGGTGACTCACAGGACAGGGTCCATTCCAGTGGTGTCACCAGTGAAAGGGCCATAAATCAACCTCTGTGGCTGTTCCATTGCATAACTGCTCCTCCTAATTTTTTCCCAATATTTATCACAGTTCTTCCCTTTTGCACTTCACATCCACTGCGTTTTTCCTGCCCCTGTTTGTTAATGAGAGTGGTTTGGTCCTTTCACTCCGTGGGACAAGGGAATTTACTGAAACTCCTCACCAGGAAATTCAGTCCCCGTGGGTGTCAAGGAACAGAACAAGGTATTCAGATATGTATCTGGACCTCTTGAGTATGCAAATGCAGTTTGAATTATCTGTCCTTAAAATGCTGATGGCTGCTTTTCAGGGCAGATCATACATGCTGTGAGAACTAGTACCTGTATTAGGCTCAGAGGGACCCTAAACATAAATCCCTCCTCTTTCCAACCACATGCTGAATGATTTTCATTGCCTCTCACCTTTGTCTATTGGTGCCCCAGGCAAATTCCTCATTACCTGACAGTAAAACAACGACAGAGGGATCTCCATCCTGTACCCTACTGTTTCCTACTTCTATTTTTGATCACTTGTGTGAAGACAGAAAAAAAAGAGGAAGGTGTAGCTGGGCAAAAACTTCCTGATCTTTGGGTGTCGCTTCAGATTTGTGTTCAAATTTTCCTGGGAAGCTGAACCAGTTGACCTCCTTGTTGCTCATCAGTTGCCTGTCTCTTATGGCAGGAAATTGCAACCTTCAATTTACAAACTCTTTGTCAAAACTGCTCTGTTTTGTTTTGGTTTTTTTAATGGTCTCATGAGAAGAGCACTTTTCCAGAGTATGGCAGAATTTCTGGATCCTTATTGTGTTGAATACAGTAAGTGATACTTTCAAATATTTTGGCTTTTAGAGTTTAAGAAGTTGTGAGATGGGATCAGTTCGATCATCTCATCTGAATGCTGTAAAATGCGTCCTTCAAGCCAAACAAACCCACCAGTAAAATGAATTAGTGTACTCTCTAATGCACTTCCAAAAAGTCATGTAAAAGCCAAATGGCATCAGACAGATGCATCTGGGAAGTATTGACTGATAAGTTATCAAGGTGACATATTAACCACCAATTAATGCAGTTCTTACTAGTGGATGAATCTCATTTTGTTTAGTTTTCTCCCCGGGAATGTCACATGGAAACATGAAATGTCTTGCATGAGTGGAATTCTGGGCTCGAACTCCTGATATTTGGCAATTAGCATTGCAGTGATGTTAAAAAAAAAAGTGGTTTTTTCCTATTGTCTGCACCACTCATTAGTTAAAATGCTGCACACGGAGCAAATAAGAAGTTTTCCTTTATTGTATATAATTTAATATAAATAGTGATTCTACTTAACACACAGCTGTGATTGGAATGTCCCCTTCCACTCAGACTGGGCTGGGGGACACAAGATCAGAGATTACTTTAGAGGAGGAGCAATTACCCAAACAGACGAGAAAAACTGGAATGGAGTGTCAAAATGACTTGCCTGATGTCACGTGGCAGGTCAGTGACAGAGCTGGGACTGCAACGGTGACAAATCATGGCCCTGTTTGGTCTTATTCTGGGAGACTGGGGGAAGGAAATATTGGTTTTTAAGGAGCATGGTGTGCATAGCTGTTTCATACATTAAGTGAAAAATACACTTAATTTATCCCTTTTTATAAACTAATTTAAAAGAGAATTTAAACACTTACAATTTTATTACCTGAAAGTACTTTAAATCTAGTTTTTTACCTTAAAATTGAGACAAAGTTTCTCTTTCTTAGAGTGGCACAAAAAGGGTTTTTTTGTAATTGAAATGTTAATGTTCCAATCTTTATCCTTCATTCAACTTCTCCATCAAGAGGAAAAGTCACAAAGTTTGAGGGAATCACTGCTTTAGGAAAAAAAAGACCTGCAAAATAAATGTAAGAGGAAAAGAGCCATTAGGTTCTAGCTCAAATAAGGCACATTGCACCTGAATTTCAAGAACTCTGAGATAACTAGGATCATGTCTATAAAATAGTTTGGTACTTTTTAAGAAGGAAGAAGAAACTATTTAATGAAACTTTGCGTATTTTTAAGTCGTGTTTGTTCGAATAATGGCTTGAGCTGTTCTGTGAACGCTGTCAGTCCAAGGCACTCACTTTAAAAGCCACCATTCATTCCTTTTGTTTGGAGGAGGCTCTCTGAGATAAGAGATGAGTTTCTTTAGAAGAAGATAAAGCTCGAGGCTCTGCATGGGCCGTGGCCTTCCTCCTCCTTGCTGTGCCTGCCCCCAGGAGAGAGCCTGGACCAGGAGGCAGAGGCTGGACAAGGCTCCTGGAGCAGTTTCTTTCTCGCCAAGCACATGGAGGAGACCCCAGGGGCTGGGCAGGAGTTCGGGCTCTCCCTCAGCTGAGCCTGGTGCCCACGTTCGGCCGAGCACGGGCGCAGGAGCTCCCGGTGCCGCCTGTGCAGACGCAGTTGGCTGCTGGATGTGTCTGTAAATTCTCGTGGCTGGAGGATGGGGGATCCCTTCCCCTGCCCCGCTCCAGGAGGGGCTGCCCTGGCAGGACGGACTGCTTTGCTGCCTTGTTCTGTTCCTTCGTGGCACTGCGAGGTGTAAAACCAGAATCGGTGCACAAAACCCGCTCCTTCTGCTGCCCATGGTCACACAGCCAGGTGTCTCTGGGGTTCCTGTCACCCCGAAAATCCCCGAGCCGGCCTGAGTCACCCAGACCTGAGCTGGAGACGGGATTCATCCTCTCTTACATGACTGGAGGATGTAGCCTCGAGCTGTGCCAGAGAAGGTTCAGGTTGGACATCAGCTAGAATTTTTCCATGGAAAGGGTTGCTAAGCATTGGAAGGC
>VZRO01007381.1:606029-624066 GCA_013397915.1 Daphoenositta chrysoptera | reverse complement strand
CCCCCGGGGCCCGGGGCCCGGGGTTACCCTCTGCTCCCGGTCCCGCTGCCGCCGATGCACGGGATGCGCTGGGCTCTGTCTTTCCTAACCCGGGACTAGGGATTGATTAATCGTGACTCACTTCCGAACTGCGGCGATAAGGGAGAGTTTGTGGTTTTTAAACAAAGGCGATGGAGGAGCTTAATTCTTAGCTGTTTGGAGTTTATTCACCTCATTTTATCTAATACAGATGAGATGGTAAAGATAATTCCTACACCGTGTATACAGTTGCTTAGATATGCTTTGGATCAGATTGAAATCCAAGTGTGAGTTCAGAAACTGCTAATGCAGTTGTATTTAGTTATGGAGGAAAGTTTAGTGAAACTTCCTATCTGTCCCTGGCATATCCTCTCAGGTCTGATGAAAGTAGAAAAATTTGCACTTGTGCTTCTTAGTCGTCATCAACAAAACCTCTTTTGTGGGATGCAGACTGAAAGTGAATTGAGTTACTGCTCCCAAAATTGTACTTTCTGAATTAGGGATCTTTTCCCTGCCTCCACATCGTTTTTAATTGTAACCTCAGACAGAGCAAGGAGTCCAGGAATCCTCTTTCACTTGAATGGAAACACGAGGTGATACTGTTTCCTATTGTTTGAGCTCGTACGTGACAGATCACTATCACTGAGACAAACTCGGTGTCTTCTAAACAAAACCCCTTCAGGTGAGAGACCTGGCTCTGTGCCCGATACACCCCGAAGTGTTCGCGGCAAGCACTGAGTGGCACAGGTAATGGTAATATCAAAAACTTGGCTTGTCTGGGCTGTGTATTGATTGGGAAATGAGGGTGTTAACAGTGTTCAAGGGGTCCGGTAAAGCGTCCGACGTGGGGTGGAGCAAGTGACTCAGTATGAAATGGCAAAGAGCAGCAGTTCATGAAGGGTAAGTGAGAGTAGAGATAGTTTTTTCCCATCAGCATTTAGAGACCTTCTATATTACATTTGTTTTCATGAAAGATATCCCCCAGCGTGCTAAGCTGATCTCTGTAGGGAGTGTAGGAGTTCTTGAGCTGCAACCAGCAGTTTCCAGATAACTTTTTTGTTGTTGTTTTTATTTTTTTCATATCTTTCCAGGTTTAAGTGCTGATAATATACCCTATTGTGTTTTCTTTGGCTTCGGGTAGCACGTGAAGATTTATAGCCCTTTTATTATGTTTTGAAAATACATAGGTAATAAATACTGATATAAACATGCTCCTAAGGAAACAAAGTTGAGATGTTATCATTCTCACATGTAAGAAGACAGTATAGCAAAAGTATTCAAGGATTAAAAACCAGTCAAGATGCACTTAAACTGATGATCTACCCACTTTAAATCAAAGTTAGTTTCATCAGGATATGAAGTTGAGACTCTCTTAAGCTAAGCTTCTGGCATCAACAATGTGCTTACCCCAGGAGAGGCATCCTTTTCTTTTTCAAAAAATAAATAATTTTGTTCAAACTTCAAGTATAGGCTGCCCCCTTCTTGAGTTTGCTGAAGTCTTGCAATTGCAAGAGTTCTTGTGGAATTTTCCCACAAAAAATTCTCAATTTACTTTTCCTCCTCTTGATGCTCTGCTTGTAATCCTGAAAGGGGAAGCTCTGAAGTCTTGATAGGCATGTAAAGGGAGAGCCTTGCTTTCAGTGTCTGCACATGATTGAAGCTGATTGTAGTGATGTTTTAACAACCTTCTGTTTCTGTTTTTAGTATCTCCTTCTAAAGGTAAGCCATACATGATTGACCTGGTGCATCCTTCAAAGTAAACTGTAATTATGGAAAGTTATAAACTACACTTAACATTGGGATCAAGAGGGCAATGTCCTAGTAGAACAGTTCTTGAGTGCTTTTCCTGGATTTTATGTTTTTGAGGCTTCTTAGGGAAGCAAGATCTGGAAATGTCATCTAATACCTTGGAGAAGCCATCATAAAGTAACTTGTTAGCATCACAAAACTCTTATCATAAGTATGATTCAGCTGAGGTTCAGTCATACTGGTGTGTGTCCAGAAAGAATTAAGTTACAAGGAGTCTTTATCAGAAGTTGTTTCTATGCGAGTTGAGTAATGTGCTTTAAATCTGGCCAAAATGATGACTGAGGAGAGAAAAAATATGTGAGTGGATAAATTATGAAACAGAAACGTACTAGAGAAAGTGTTACTCTCAGTGCTTAGAGTTAAGATTTACTTCCCTTAACTGAAAGAGTTTATACCGTTCTTTGAAGTCAGGCTGCAGCTATTGTTTGCATTTTAAATGGCCTCTGGTGACTACTGCATCTTCTAATGCACGTGTGTGGAAGTGCAGCTACAATTCCCCGGGAACAAGGATCTTTTTAACAATTGCAGCACACTGGTAGCATTGTAAGGACGGTCCCAGAGGAAGGTTCTTCCTGGAGCTCTGTGTAGTGGAAGATGCCACATGGAACATACGAGGATGTTGAGGCTTAAATTCATTGTGAAATCTGGCCTAGAAAGTAGAGCTGGATCTGAACTGAGGTGTGTGGCAATGTTTTGGAATGATGTTGAGAAATTTGTATTGAAGAAATTGAAGAATGCTGCTGTTGAGGTTGGTGGTTAGTGCCAGGGAACGGTAAATATCTGTCTGGAAAAATGATCAACAGGCTCTCAGTCTAAAGTGACTGCTTATAACCAGAGGCATTATTTTTCAAAACATCCACGAAGAACAGTGTTGAGCAGTTCAAATTCCCAAATACCTCCTTAAATGCAACTATTGTCTTAATGTCTCCGTTAATGTTGGATGCGCTAGAAATAATTAGGCTTAGCTCCTCATAAATCTCACTTCTGAAGCAGGAAAGTATTACCCACCCTTTAATCTTTCCAAAACAAATTCAGAGGCAAATGTAGTACTCTCTTCGTCTCACTGTCAAATCAACAGTATTAATGGCTTATAAACCAGTGGAGTAACCAAATTCACAGCAATATTTATTATGGAGATTTATTGGTGTATCATTATAGCAGCTTCTTCACTATGGCCATTTACAGTTCAAAAGCCTTAATTGAGGGGGAAGAGGGTGTTAAATTTCAGACAAAGGCTTTGTCTATCTCAAACACTTGTCTGAACTGCTTATCTGTTGAGCTCTTCAAGTCTGGGTTTTTTCTAACTGCAGTCTCCAGTCCTGACTTGTTGCTTGGAGAAACTGTTGAAACAGTGAAATTAGTTATTTCTGTTTTATTGGGGTACAGATTTGCAAGAGTTAATAAAAGTGCCTAATGTATCCATATAAACATCAGAGTCCCAGGAAGAGCAGTAGGCAGAGAAAAGGAATGGCTGTGTTGACCTTTGCAGGTGACTCTTTTATAACACCTTTTCTAAAGATAAAACAACATCCTCAACATCCTTCTAATAAAAAAATGCCTGTGTACTTTTACCTTTAAAAAAAAAAAATAGGGTGGGGAACCAAGCCCCAAACTAAACAGCCTCTTCTTGGTTGATGCCTGGTCTATTCAGGGTGTCCCTGGGATGGCCCTGGAGGAGCTGGCCCGGGCAGGCACGGGGGGCTCGGGGGGCTCAGGTGGGCCGGGCTGGGCTGGGCTGGGCTGGGCTGGGGCAGCACCGGGGCAGTGCTCGTGTTCTGGGTGACTCTGCTTTTTGTACCTTCTGTTTCTTTCCTTTCTTGTCCTACCCTATTGACTCCTGCCCTTTCCTCGTGTTTCCTTCTCCATCCTCTTTCTGCTGAAGTGACTGTTGTATACAGGATTAAGCTGGAGTCTTTCAGAAATAGATGTTGTGCCTCGTACCTACCCATGGGTATTTAAGGCCATGACTTGGATTACAAAAGTCTCCTTGTGTTAGTTCTGGTGAATATATTCCTTCTTTGAATGCCTGGATATGAAATAGATCACAATGTTCCCATTTTCAGCTGTGGTTTTCGTGAAAAGTAGAATTTTTTTAGCCTCTCCTAACTGTTTAACTCTTGGTGGGTAACATGAGGAGAGTGAAACTCGCCAGCAAAGTTTATGTGTTGTGTGTTGAAATGAGGCTTCTGTGTCCTTTGTTGTTATTGAATTCTTTCCATTTAAAAATGCATTAGGAGGAATTGTATTGAATGGGAGGTTGGGTGCCCTTAGGACTCCTCCCTGATACTAGTTATAAAGAGTTTTAGATTGAGTCTGAAGTGATGCAAATTTTTTTAAAAACCCTTTGCTTCTTTTCCCCCTCCTTCCCCTTTTCTCTTTAAACAGGAATTTTTGCTTATCTAAACTACAGAGTGCCTCGCACTAGGAAGGAAATATATGAAACCCTGATAAAAGGATTACAGAGACTGGAATACAGAGGATATGACTCCGCAGGTATGTTAACCAACTCAACAAATTCATTTTAGCAACCAATAGCTCATTCCATGACTTTTTTGGGTACTTTCAGTGTCTGGCATCTTCGATTTTTCTTTCCTTATTCTACAGATCAACAGATCAGAACTAATTAGCTTGATTCTTGGAGTGCTACAGCTTTCCTCAGGACTTAAAATTGGGTGTTTAGCTCTGTAATTAGATGGTTGAGGTTAGTACACATAAGCAAAACAAACAGGGTGTGGAAGAAAATCTCTGTACAGGGCCATGCAGTTTGTGCCTCAGCCTTTTTTGTGTATGTGAATCCCAGTGAAGGATGGGGAAGATTAAACTTGTCTTAAATTTGAGTTGGCTCATTTCATCAGGCAAAATGTTTCAGCCCATTGTTAAACACAATTTGAGATGGCCCATGTATATTTTAATCTGTGCAATGGATATAGATTTTATGTAGTTTCATTTGAACACGCACAGGTCTAGCAACAGACTTCAAATGTATCCCTTTAAAGGGTAACTTAAAAATACTCATTTCAGTGGTGTGTGCCTGTGTGTATTTTCTCAGCCTTTTCCTTATTCTAGTGTATTTCATGCTTTAAATAACACTTTTGACTGTGTCCTGTGCTGTAGGAGTGGCAATTGATGGAAATAATAATGAAGATAAAGAAAGATTCATCAAACTAGTTAAGAAAAGAGGAAAAGTAAAGGCCCTGGAAGAAGAGTTGTACAGTAAGTGTTAAAAATGACCCCTTTACTTTGGCCTCCCAGTCAGATACTATCTGCATCTCAGCAGAAACATAAAATTGCAGTTACGATTTTGTATCAGCAACAACTGCACTGGGGAATCCAAGCAGCTAAGTTTTTTTGCCCCTCAAATCTGCACTTAAAAAGCAAGCTGATCTTCAGATACAGCACTGTGAAGTTGTCAGTCTACACTCCCTTCTTTTGGTTGCTCCTTTGTTCAAAACCTGGGAGTCTTTGCTGCTTTATTCATGTGATTTCTGTGCTGCATGGCTGAAATGCTGAAGCATGCACTCTGACAGAATTTACGACCATTTAAGCAGCTGGCTGTCATCACAATCTGCTTTATGCAGTGATTCCATCTGTGAGAGGCTGAAGTTGGGTTTTAATACATTTACATTATAATTTGTAGTAATGGGGTCTGTTAGCCTGGCTGTTAGTATTGGCTAAAAATGCTCAAGTCTTGGCAAACAAGGTTTTAATCACAGTAGCTTGAACTTTCTGAAGTGTCATGTCAAGAAAGCAAATGGTTTAAAAGAAAGCCAGAAGATAACTTTTAGGTTTTTGCCTGTAGGAATTCTCTTTGTTTTTTACTAATCGTGTGTGAGAGAGAGAGGCAACATTAATTATTCAGTAAACTGAATTTCTCCTGTATAGAACAAGATGACCTGGATTCAAAAACAGACTTTGAAACACATTTTGGAATTGCTCATACTCGCTGGGCGACCCACGGAGTACCAAGTGCAATAAACAGTCACCCTCAGAGATCAGATAAAAGGAATGGTACGTAATCTCTGCAGCACTTGAACCACATGAATCTGAAATGATTCAATCCACAGAGCACATATCTTCTTACTGTTGTTATGGTATCTATTTTTTATACTAGGGTTAAGCTGCTGCCATTCTATTTAGCTTAGACACTTCTAAAGTAAAATAGCCTCTTCTCAGGCTAAAGTAACACTAAAAATTAATGACATCTGTTCTCTGAAAATTGCATGTTAATCAAAGTACAACGTTCTTGTTTTGAAAGGTGAGACTGAAAATGTAAGTGTGGCAATATTGCCTGGGCCAGAAAAGGGAGATTTCAAATCATTCTTTACTTGAGATGGCTTGGTGCTCTTCTGCTAGGTATAGTTTAGAACTCTCTTAATTTGGAACTGCCTTTGTATGCTTTTAGAATTTGTAAGCTTCTGCTTTCTGTTGTCCATGTTGTGATAAACTCTAGGTCTGAAAGCTATAGTAGTTTCAAGTTTTCTAAGCTTATTTTCCTTTGCAATTTTGTGTTCTGAATTAAATATCTTAATTTTTCATTGCTCATGAGTATATTTTTTTTTCCCTTAGAATTTGTTGTCATCCATAATGGAATCATCACAAACTATAAGGACCTGAGAAAATTTCTGGTGAGTCTGTGGCAACTCAATTCTAAAACTAGAAGGTTAATACTCCCTCAAAGTACCATCAGATCTTTCATGACTTTGGTGGAACTTGAATTCAAGTTTCTTGATATCATCTATAAAAAAGCTGTGTGAAAGAGTCTGCCTAATAAAGATGCTCAGGAGCTAGTGAAGTGCAACACGTTTCTGTAATCCTAAATGCGAAGTATTTATGAGTAGAGTAGCAGTTTGTGCTGAGATTCTTTGAGAGGGTGTGTGGAGTGGGCTCTCTCCTGTCTCTTGGTGCTTGACAGATGCTAACCAAGTCTCACTACGTGTGTTATTACAGTATTTCCCAAAGAGTATCTATGGCATAATAAGTCCTTATATTTTATCTATAGTGATTTATATCCTCTGGTCCAATGTAGTGCTCTGAGCTGTCTGACTCTGAATTTTCTGGTGGGAGGCAGCTGGGGGGCCCTTCAGTGTTTCTTGCCTGAGGATGGACACAATTTTTACTCTTCTATATGGTATTTCAGGAGAGCAAAGGCTATGAATTTGAATCTGAAACTGATACAGAAACAATCCCCAAATTGATCAAATACATGTATGACAACAGAGAGAGCGAAGACACCAGTTTTTCAGCCTTGGTAGAGAGAGTTATTCAGCAGTTGGTAAGTGGGAAATTACTTTTTTTCCTGTATATTTTCATAGTATAAGCTACTTGTGGGATTCCTTAGCATTCTGTCTTATGCATTTAGATCCTCTGTAGGAGTTCTTAGAAGGTGCTGCAAATAACACTTTTAGGCTTCTAAACAATGCTTAATAGACCAAGAAATGAGATTAAAATTTTGCAGACTTCAAAGGCTCTTCACTGTTAAATCTTTAAATTGCAGTAGCAGTGGGTTTTGTTTGTTGAGTTTTTTGTTTGGTTTGGTTTGGTTTTCTTTTAGCAAGAAGTTAACGCAGCTTTTTAATGAAGCAGTTTAATTAAAAAAAAAAGTAATAGGAGCCTCTGGGAGTTAAAATCTCTCATAAATAGCAGTGTGTTCTTAAAGGTTATTCTGATCATGTTGAAACACTGCTGTGATTCAAGTTTGACCAATGCCTTGGCTCTCCTAGTTGGAAATAGATCTAACAAGCTGGACTGGTTTCCAAACTGTGAAGTGGGAATCTACTGTTACTCAGTATGTGAATGCTTAAAAACTTTGATAGATGCATTGCAAACTTGGAGAAAGCTGGCTTTGTTTCCTCCCGCAGTCTCCGGGCAGATGTTTTCCCTCCCCTTCCTGCTGTTCCTTACACTCTTTTCACCTCCCGTCTCCTCTTTAAAGCAGCTCTGTAGGATTCCTTGGAGCGGGGCTGGAATCCACACGAAGTCCAAGCCTGTGTGGGTCAGGAGGGAACAGCCCCAGAGCCGAGGGGAAGGGAGGCTTCCCCTGGCCCCAGAACAGGGGCAGGGGGCTCTGAGTGGAGCCCTGGGAGAGGAGGGAATGTCACCATCTCTGAATGTCACCATCTCTGTGCTGCTGCAGGGAGGGGGGGCCTTGGCTCCTACTTTGGGAATCCTCCTCCAGGGGTTTGCCAGCTGTGTTAGTACTATGGAGTTGTTTGTGGGGTCTTTTCCTGGTGTTGTAGATTTTTTGTGTGTTTTGTTTTTGAAATACATTAATGAGAGTTTGCTGCTCAAACTAGAAATAGTAACTCCAGGTTTTTAGTTGAAAGTGCATGGTAACGCACTAAATGTGAATTCTGATTGAAGGTCTGACTGAAAGTAAATGTCTAACAGTCTTCATGTTGATTATGAGTAACATCTCTGACATTTTCATAACCTTTGCATTAGAAGTTACTGTTTTTATTTATAAAGAGAGGCTAAGTGCTCACTTCCTGATCTTTCAGCTGTTGCACTGTTCCTGTGCATGTCAGCTTGTTCTGCTCCATGGGCAGCTCCTTTAAAGGTGCAGGCTGCCCTCCAGGAAGAGATTCCTGATAGCAGTTCCTTCGGTGCCTCTTCAGACGTGTGTGACAGTTTAATGAGATGCAACTGTTTGAGACAAGTTGTTTAGGATCTTTTTTTCTCCTTTGTGTTCTTGGTTTCCAGGAAGGTGCTTTTGCATTGGTTTTCAAGAGCATCCATTACCCAGGTGAAGCTGTTGCTACCAGGTTAGTAAAAGTCCATTTTATACATAATGCATGCTTTTTATTAGGTTAAAAAAAAGTCAGCATCTCTTAAAGATACTAAAATATTGATGTTTAAAGTGCTTAATTAACCAAAACTCAATGAGTCAATAAAGAATCTCAATGAGTCTAGGGTTTCTAAATTTGTATTAAGAGCGTGCTAACATGTTTCCTATATCAAAAAGGGGGGAGGGAAGGGATATTGTTCAGTTTTAGTTCCCATTGAGTAAAGACTGAGATAATATATTCTTGTTGGCTAAAAGACCATCATAGTAATAGGCTAGTTATACAAATAGTGTTCTATAGCTGTCAGAGCATTTATGGTGTCTTTCTGTGTAAGTTCTACTTTTATTTATGACTTGGAAAACAACTTTCAGGAAATGTAAAGATATTAAAATAGCAAGTGACGTAGCAGTGGGAATAAAGACTGTTTTATATTACAACCCAAAAGCTCATTGCTTCTGTGGTCTAAAATAAGACATTAAAATTGTGAAAAAGCCAGCTGTACCATCACTCCAAATGGAGAACATCTTCTGAAATGAACTATTCTATATGTGGTTCAGGTTTGGGTTTCTAGGGTTGAGGGATTTAAGAGAAGCTAATCTTGTAATCTGAGTGTGACTTGTTCTTTTATTCCTGTGATTTTTTTTTTAATAAGGTCTTCAGTGTGATGTGTAACCCATATAATTAAAAAATGGTCTTAATATTCTACAGTTTCAGAGGAGCAGTAGTGATGGTTAATGTTTCTGAGTTTGAAAGGCTAAAGAGTTTAACAGTATTTCAATTCTAAAGAGCACGGGAGCTTACTGTTGTCTCACTTTAGAGGCAAAGTAAGATTTGTTTCTAATTGGTGCCTGTACTAAGCTGTTTTCTGATTACTGGAAAGAAACAGCTGGTTCATATACATTTTCCTCTACCTGGATGTAGTTTATGGGTAAAGAATCACCAACACACATGGTACTTACTTATATAATAATATTTGGTGAATGTCACAGAAGAACCAAGTTTATATAACTCCTGCCATGTAATGGCCTTAGGATCATGGTTGGAGGAGGCTCTTCCTGTTCAGGAAGCCAGATGGGATATGGTCTTTTCAGCTTCACAAATGTCCTGTAACTTCTTTGTATGCACATTTCTCCTTATAAACTTGAGTGTTTTCCTTTTTGTAGGAGAGGCAGTCCTTTGCTCATTGGGGTTAGGAGCAAGTACAAGCTCTCAACTGAACAGATTCCTGTTTTGTATAGAACATGTAAGTTGATAAATCAAAATAAATTATTTTTAATAACTAAAATTACTGTTACTTTATGATAAGAAATTAGGTTAATTGGTTTTTGTACCGTAAAACTACCAGCTGATGCCTCAAATAGCTTCTTGGCTGAGGATATTTTTATACTACTGAATGTGTAGTTCATGTAAAAGTCCCATGCCCCAAACTATTTCTGTAACTGTGATACCCTAAACCTGCATAGTCTGTAATCTTAACTTGAACAGAACTGGTTTTGCATTTAGAATGTCTCACTTCTTTAACAGGCAACATTGAGAATGTGAAGAACATCTGCAATTCCCGAATGAAAAGACTGGACAGCTCAACCTGCCTTCATGCTGTTGGGGATAAGGCAGTAGAATTCTTCTTTGCTTCAGATGCAAGGTAGTAAAAGTACTTCAACTTTGTTAAAATACTGTTTTTTTGTTTAAAAGTGAGATAGTTCTGGCAATCTTGTGCTGCCTTGCTGCTGTACAATGGCTTTCTGAAAGAAGAGCTTTTAATACAGGTACTGTCAGAAAGCCCCCAGGCTCAGATGCTTGAAAAATATTTGCCGTTCAAATGCTATTTACAGACCTTCAGAAGTGCAATAACTGCCCGTTGCTGGGAAATATGGGAAATATTTCCCATATGGAAATAAAATTTCCCATTTTCTCTATGGGAAATACATCCAGTGTAGGAAAGTAATTTGGGTACAAATGGACACTTACCAGCTGAACATTTGGGCAGACTACAGGTTAGTTGGGCTTGTGATGTTTTTAACTCGGGTATCGGAGGAGGAAAATAGCAGTTCCAAGCTCGGCAGGAACCTGGACATCACGCACAAATTTATCTTGGAAACAAGAGCGTGACCTTAGCAGGATCCATCAGGGACACTGGGAGGCCACTTCAGAGCAGCAGGAACTGCTGCAGTGGTTCCTGAGCCTCCTGCTGTGGGTTGCTGTGGGAGTGCAGGAGGAGCAGCAGATGGAGCCATTGCCTTTAGGATGGCTCTGTCTGTAGCTATGTCCAAAAGGAAGAGAGAAGCAGGGCAGGAAATGCTCTTGTGGCACATTGAATTGCTTTGATATTACCAACTCTGACATGCCAGGTTTGTCTTGCTTCTGTTTTTTTCCCTGTAGTGCTATCATTGAGCACACCAACAGAGTGATCTTCTTGGAAGATGATGACATTGCAGCAGTAACTGATGGGAAACTCTCGATTCACCGTCTGGAGCGTTCAGCTAGTGATGATCCTTCCCGGGCCATCCAGACCCTGCAGATGGAATTGCAGCAAATCATGAAGGGTGGGTTGAAACATCTGTAAATGACTGTCATCAAAGAACGGATAGTTACTGTTCGTGTAGTAGATGAGGCAGAAAACTGCTAATTTCTTGTGAAAATTACCTTTTATTCAGGCTGTTCATACTGGGAGCTGACAATTCCAAGTTTTGAGACCAAGAGAGAATGGGCAGTCTGGGACCCTATCCATTATAGCCTTGGAAAAGTCATAGATACTTCTATTCATTTCAGTATTGAGTGAAAATATAATAATGTTAACATGTTGTAGTTGTTGGCAACGTTTGACTGTAAATTAATAATTGAAGGGGACACAGATGTTTCCTTATGAAGGAATTTATTTACCTTGTCAGTGTTGGGAGATGGAACCAACCAACTAGAGTGAACTACGCATTCTTCCTTTCTTCTTGCCTATTCTAAGCTTTTGTTTAAGCTAACACAGTCAAGTTAGCTTGTTACCACAGGTCATCTTAAAAGTTCTCTTTGTAACTGGAATAGGCTTAAAATAACAAACCTAAGCATTGCCATGTCATGTTTTTGTTAACAGGTAATTTCAGTGCCTTCATGCAAAAGGAAATTTTTGAACAACCAGAATCAGTTGTCAACACAATGAGAGGCAGGGTGAACTTCGAGAGCAGCACAGGTAACTGAGAACAGCCCTTCAAACTGCACTAAGTCTGGAATTTGTAAAGGTGCTGTCTAGAAAATTGAACACACCATTGATAAGTGTATTAATTTGTTTGCAGTTCTGCTGGGGGGTCTGAAGGATCACTTGAAAGAAATCAGAAGATGCCGAAGACTGATCATTATTGGCTGTGGGACCAGTTACCACGCTGCAGTGGCTGTATGTTCCCAGCCTTGCTTGAAATGCACATATAACTTAATTGCTGGGGCTTCAGACAACAGCTCTTCATCTGCTTTTTCTTCCATCTCAAACTCTGTCTTTCTTTGAGGGGTCTCACCCTTTTATTTAGTTTTCCTTAGTGCCACGTTCTTTATTTATGCTCCAATGCCGTTACCTGCCATGCTAGAAGTTAACTTTTTTCACCTCCATTTTAAAGCTCTGTTGAACTGTAATTACCAGCTTTTCTAATAAGAATCCCTTTAGATTTTCTCTGACTTGTAAAATGTCCAAATGTTAGTGGGTGGCAATATTAACAGATACTGTGTACTGCTTGAATACAGACTCGGCAAGTCCTGGAAGAATTAACTGAATTACCAGTGATGGTGGAACTTGCCAGTGACTTCCTGGATAGAAACACACCTGTATTCAGGGATGACGTGTGCTTTTTTATAAGCCAGTCAGGTGAGCTGCATTTTCTGTTGAGTGGGTGCTCTAAGATTGCTTTCCATTGCACTTTGCATCGTGTAAGTGTGGATACAGCTATTTAGAACACACTTGTGTAGAATTTTATGCTTTTCAGGAATCATTCTTATCCTCTGCCAGCCTGAAGATGTGAATGTTTTCCAGGTGAAACTGCAGATACACTCATGGCCTTGAGGTATTGTAAAGAACGTCGTGCTCTGACAGTTGGCATCACAAACACAGTTGGGAGTTCAATATCCAGGGAGACCGACTGCGGTGTGCACATCAATGCAGGACCTGAGATAGGTGTGGCGAGCACAAAGGTAATTGCTGTTCAGTGTTTGGCTTTCGTTCTTCAGCCCTGTGGAATACAATTAAAGTTTTAATTGTAGCACTTCAAACTGAGATCATATTCACTCTGCAGAATTAGCTGCTAAATGCGTTTGTTTTGTCTGCAGGCTTATACCAGCCAATTTGTGTCTCTTGTAATGTTTGGCCTAATGATGTCTGAAGACAGAATTTCCTTGCAGAAGAGGAGACAGGAAATCATAAGTGGACTGAAATCATTGCCAGGTATATTGATATTTTGGGTTTGAGGAGGCGTGGGGGATGTTGACAGTGTGAAATACTACTCAGGGATTTCTTTCTCATTTAAGTTTCACTCTCCCCCTCATCCTGAAAGGCAGACAATATGAGAAAAACGGACTGTTCATTTCTGCACTATTTGCCAGTTTTACAAGGGCCCTTCCAAGAAACTTGGCAGGAAGATTGGAATTTTCATGGGTTGGGTTTTCTAATTACAGTAAGGTAGTTTTGTATGAGAAATACTACTTGATCTCCTAAATTCATGGTTTGAAATTTTTAAAGCCTCCCACTTTAAATCAGGATAGGTAAAAGGAAACTAATTCAAGGTGACTTTTAAATGGATGTTTCACAACTTCCTTTAGAAATTCAAATGGGATGTATGAGCACTGCTTAAACCAATAGGTGCTGTAAATTTATTACTGTAAGTAAGGCTTGAGAAAATATCCTTAAACTGCAGTCAAAGTTGCTAAGTTAATGGTTGAATTGTATTAAGTGTATTTGTTCTATTACATAATTAAAATATTCTACTACATGTGAACTATTTTTTCCAGTTAATTTTTTTTTTCTGTGCCCCAATAGAAATGATTAAAGAAGTCTTGTCCTTGGATGAGAAGATACATGATTTGGCTCTTGAACTGTACAAACAAAGATCATTGCTGGTTATGGGTCGTGGGTATAACTATGCCACTTGTCTGGAAGGAGCTTTGGTAGGAACTTCTCAATATTGTTTAGTATTCTTTAAAAAGAGACTTTGTGGCTTCTGCAACATAGTTTATTTCTAATATTTCTTTACAATTTAATTCTACTGCAGTAAAACTGCTATCTATAACTAGGAGCATTTAATTCAACACATGCACAAGGTGAACCTGAATATGATACCAGTTTCCTGTTTCTTTCACATAACAAACACTGTGTTTAATGAGTCTATTTAAAAACAAGAAACTAACAATTTAAATTGCTGACCCCTTTGAAAACAACATCAGAAAAACACAATGTGCTGATGTTGAGAAGAGATGCTCATGCAGGAAACTCATGAAATATGTTACAAACATTCTGGTAAAATGGACTCATATCCATTTCTCAGGGGAGTGTGATGTGTTAAAGGTAAAACTGCAGTAGCCAAGGTTGTGCTGGGTTCCTAAAGTTCCTGTTGGTTACTCCATGTGCAAGGGTGAGCTCTGCTGCTGCCCACAGCCTGCTAGAAATGCCAGCAGACACCCGTGTGTTTTCACTGATCCTTGATACTGGGTACATGGAGTTAAGTGGCAGAGGTACAGCCTTGGTGTTTTGCCTCTTGGGGCTATCTTTTCTCAGCTGATTTAGTAATAACTTGAGGCATTTCCTGTTTTTTAGAAAATAAAAGAAATCACCTATATGCACTCGGAAGGTATCCTGGCTGGTGAGCTGAAACATGGGCCCTTAGCCCTAATAGATAAACAAATGCCTGTTATCATGGTGATAATGAAGGATCCTTGTTTCACCAAGTGCCAGAATGCTCTGCAACAGGTCACTGCTCGGCAGGTATGGTGTTTAACTAATTAACTTACACCATGTCATAGGGAAATAGATTGTGCACACTGTATTGCTGCTGACTGTGCAGCTGGAAAGAGATGTACTGCTGAGTATTTTTAATTATTAAGTTATAAATAACATGCTTCATCTGCATTGCAGGTTGTTATTACAGGTTAACATCAGCAGTGAAAACAGATTTCATATGGCTTGTTTGTTTGTTTCTTTTGGGGTTTTTCTGTTTTGAAGCAAATGGAATAATACTAAAACTCTTCGGGGTGAAAATATTCAAGTCTTACAATATAGTGAAAGTCAAGAGCCATTATTGAAGACTGACATTGCCTTTGTAAGCTACTTGAGTGTCTTCAAACATATGTAGGCATGCTATGAACAGTATTTCAAAGTAGTTCTAGGCTAGCTGTTCACTTAACAATGCAAAATTTTATTTTCAGGGTCGTCCAATCATTCTGTGCTCTAAAGAAGACACTGAAAGCTCAAAATTTGCCTACAAAACCATTGAGCTGCCTCATACAGTTGACTGCCTTCAAGGAGTGTTGAGTGTCATTCCTCTTCAGCTGCTTTCATTCCACCTGGCTGTTCTCAGAGGATATGATGTAAGTGTTTTCTATATTTAACACTCCATTTAGTGCAGTTTTGAACTTCCTCCTACCAGTGTAAAGTGAGAGACCCAGTTATATGGCATATCTGAGAGACAGCTATGAAAATAGCTAGTGAAGCTCATAGTGAGTGTGGTTATAGAGGTGGTATTTCAGTGCCAATTCTTCAGCTTTGTATTTTTTAATTAGTATCCTTCTAAAAAATTATAAAGCTCTTTTGCTTAGTTTGATTAGTTAAGAGTGCAAATGGGACTTTTTCAGAGAACTCAATCTTGAAATGTGATATTGTACTTTAACTTAAAATAGGTTAGTGCTTTGCACAGCTTGGTTTGTTGATGTGTTGGTGTGTCAGTTTGATAGTGATGACTGCTTTGGAAAGGTACCCTGTGCAAAACAAGTATGTATTTGTTAGGAGGGTTTTGGAAGCACAGCTGAATTCAGCTGCGAGTCATTATCTGCAGATCTATAGCCTGTTGTGTGTGTTAATGTGTCTGAATAAAGCAGAACTCATTAGGAAGTCTGAAAGAGCACATTAAATGAACTGTCAAATGCAGAATGTCAGTATTACTCTGTCACACTGAAAGTCTGTCTCTTCATTCTAGGTGGACTTTCCAAGAAATTTGGCCAAATCTGTTACTGTAGAATAACAGCCAGGAACAGCTGATGTGTTTGTCACCAGACCTCTGAGTTATACTTGTAGAAGGTGTTGTTCTGAACTGATAGGTAAATGTTTTTTCTGAAGAGAGTGACAGTGCTAACTGGAAAGTGTCAGAAGGATTTATTTTGCAGCTTTAAAAGCTTTTGATGTGCCTTGTACCCAAGTGCTTTTGCTCACAGCAAATACTCCTCTAAGTCCTGAAATTGCCAAAGAAGATAAAAATTGTTTACACATGGTATACTGAATGAACTTTTTTACTGTGCAATATATATATATATACAGCTCTCTCCAGAGTAACTGTGAACATTTTTTTAGCCTACACTACATAACTAGTTTTAAATATATAGTATTTATAAGTACAATTTGTATAGCTTTTTTTAAGTTATTTTTTTAGTACGTTGCTTATCTGTAACATTGGTAATGCTCAGAATGTAAATACTGAGCGTGTTGATACTTGTGTACAGTTGTTAGGGATTTTCCCTCTTCAGCCTCAAACTGGAAATTCGTTGTCCCCTCTTCTTTCCCAGCTTCCCTTCCCCCTTTGCATCTGTTTCATATTTAACCAGTCATTTACAAAGTTCTTCTGTGGCTGTAAATTCCCAGCTATGTTTTAAATTTCTGCTTCTTTCAACTGTTTTGGAAAGCCAGAATGACATTTGTTTTGTATGCCACCCCAGCTCTTATTTGCATAACATGTATAGTGCAACAGAATAAGGGAACTGGATGTCTTTCAAGTGATATTTTTGTTTGAAGAGGGTACAATGAAATGACAATGCAATTAAAAGATTATATAATTCTTCTTGGTTTGTGGTTTGGTTTTTTGTGTGTGTGTTTGGGTTTTTGTTTATTTCATTTTTGTCATTTGTTTGGGTTTTTTTTTAATTTGATGACTTCTATCTCAGACCTGAATCAAGCCCTATTTTAGTACCATATATATTTGCAAAAGCACACTTTGCTAGTTGTGAACCAACTTGCAGCAGGGGGGCCCCTGAAAACTGCAAAATATAAGGTAGATACACACAAGAAGTTCTCTGCTCATTTATTTGGTTTTTATTTCCATATGGCTAGAAAGCATAGTATTTAATTTTTCTGCATTTTATTAACTAAATACTTCACAGGTAAAGCTTTCTTTATGACATTCCTCTGCAGGCTTGCTTCTAAATGGAGGTGTTTGAATATTTACTTAGGTTAAGCAGTTGAAAGTTACACCAGCTACTTACTGGAAACTGCCCTAGTACTTTTTATAACAACATAAAAGAACCAAAATAATAATGAAAAGTATAGTACTAATCTGACCTAAATGCCAAGAGTATGTAACTCTGTATCTAATATGTTTTGATAAATGATGAGAAGGCCCCTTTTACTCTCTATCTAGAATTAGTATTCTCTTCATATTAAAAATTGGAACTATCAAAGCATATTGATGTTATCTAGTTTATATGCTGCATTAAATTGATTTAAGAAATTGCAGGTGCATTTCTGTAAAGTCATCTGTGAGAACAGAAATCACAGAAATGAAAGCTCTCATCAGGCCTAGGAAAGGTGGAAAATTGAGTTTATTTTCAGGCAGCACCTGTTTTAAAAAACAAGCAGTTCTCATGTCAAGGCTGGGGTGGGGGGATATGTAATGGATAGAAGGCTTATGATTTTTGAGTGGGGTTGAAAATAGCTCTGGGAGGGAATAAACCCCTCCCCTTCAGAGCCATCCCTCTGGAAAAGCTGTGGGTGTCCGTGCTGCAGGGCTGTGGCAGAACCAGCGCCTCGGGGCGTGCAGCGGCACAGGAGGCCGTGCTGGGCTGGTCCCGGTGGTGCCAGGCTGCCACCGTGCGCTGTCACCCTGCCCCTGCGGGGGCTTCTGTCCCGGCAGGGCTTTGTGCCACAGGGGCTTCTCCGGCCGGCTGGAGCCCTGAGGAGCGGCAGCAGGGCTGGGGCCACAGCCAGCCGTGATGGGCACTGCTGTGAGGGGACAGCATGACTACCGCGACAGCCTGACGTCACGCGATGACATCACGATTATCGTGACAGGATGACGTCACGCGATGACATCACGATTAGATTGCCGGGCTGACGTCATGCGATGGCATTACGATTATCGTGACAGGATGACGTCATGCGACGACATCACTATTATAGTGCCAGTCTGACGTCATGCGATGACATCACTATTCTGGTGCCAGGCTGACGTCACGCGATGACATCACGATTCTCGTTGCAGGGT